>JARJDQ010006808.1:0-10738 GCA_030264215.1 Geostiba sp. GC000077 | reverse complement strand
TGCTTTGCTAGCTCAGCCATGTCTTTATGCGTTCGAATATCATTGATAATTTCTTTCGACATTTTGAATTTTTTTGGTTTCTCATTCTTCCCCTTTGCGATGACTTTCGGCGGGCAATCAGGAATGATGGCTTGCATCAGCTTGTACTCCGCTAGTAAGACGCCAAACACTTCACCCTTGAATGTTATCGTCTTACTAGCGTCATTAATCGAATGCTGCGAAAAGCCGTCGTCAAGCTGCTTGAGCAGAGTCATTTTATTTTGCAAACTATTCCACTTTAAATGTGAGAGCTTAATTTCGCGCAGTTTCTTGGCTGGATGCTGAATGAAGTCTTTAAGGACCGGTCCAACCTTGAGAAGGTCCGTCGGAAAACCGCGGCAGTAAAGAATCACCTCAGTGTCTTTCACTTCATAGCTATGCGAGATGTTTAAATGAGCCAGCAGCGAGTTTAAAAACGTCTTGCCGCGAGGAGTCTCCAATAGTTTATGAACACTCGGTGGCAGTGGCTCACTGACGACGATTTGTCTATGCGCAACTATGTCTTGATCTGTAGCTAATACTTGCCTTTCAGTGCGTTCCACATTTTCAGTTTCAACACGAATTTCTTTAGTCTCAACATTATCAGACTGCTTTGGTGTGCGTTCCTTTTCTTTCGACATTTTGTAGATGTCTTCGTACTTGCGTATGGAAGGTGAAATCGCAGCGTGTGTGCGATTATAATAATCGCATGAGTCTTCAAAATGGCCGGCGTGTGCGCATCCTGAACACCATCGGTCTTTCCCATGCTTCAAAACGTTATGTAGCGCCCCGATAATCTTACCAACTTTAGTCTGAAATGATGATACATACAGCCATATAAATACATATAAATAATCAAATGCGTTTTTAAGTATCCATAGGCATAGCGCGCATTTTAAGTTGCAACAAAAAAATCCCCTAGATTTGTAACCAAACTCCCTAGGCGCCTAGAGCTAGAAACAAAAGCCAAACAAACAACGCCAAAAACAGTTGATGCTATGGATACTTAAATAAAACGAAGTCTTTCTTTATAGTACAATGCCAACATACAGTTAAGTGATATCTCCTCCAGCCATCCGGACACAGATAGTGCAAGTGACCCTTCTGATCGCAAACTTTGCATCTTTGATAGGCCATGCTCTTGGCGCAGCCGCAGTTGGCGGTGAGAAAACGTGTCGCGCGGCCGCAATTCGTGCACATCGTGTTCGGACAGCGCGGCTCCTCGTGCCCGACGTCGCCGCACAGAAAACATCGCGGTTGCCCGCGGGGGCAGCGCGACGCATAGTGGCCCACGTCGCGACAACGCTTGCAGCGTGGTCCGCGCGCCTCCATGCGAATGTGCACACGATCGCGCTCCATGACCTTCCAGCGCGCAGCATCATCTTAAAACATAAGCAATCAAATCGACTCCACTCCACCTGGAGACTTGTTTTACCTGGTAGCGTCTTCCACACCTCGTCTGCATTGAATCCGGGCGAGCACCAACTTTTATGCACTTGAACAGGGGAAGACGGGGAAGAAGGGGAAGAAGGGGAACAAGTGGAAACATTTACGCTTGTGTTCGGCTCCAAGATGGACTCCCACGAAGCATCCTTCTGTACCACATTGGACAGTTCCAAGTCGGTATGCAAATTCGCCAATTCCTCGCCATCAAAGTGCGTCTCCTCATCGCTGTCGACCTCCGACTGGTCGTCCAACAAATCAATGCACACGGGAGGTACTTCAATGATTTCAACATCGTCGCACTCCTCGGTGGCCTCAGTGATCTGCGTTTCCAACGATTCCTGTCCTGTTGGAATCGCTGGGCCTAGGGCAGCTTCCTCAGAATTCGAGTCGCTTCTAGATCGGCGCTTCTTTCGTTTCGTCGGCGAGTCATTCTCCGAATCTGATCGGGTTGCTTTCTTTTTCGACTTTTTGCGCTTTTCATTGCTTTCAACCGTTTCCACTTCACTGTCAGATTTGGGTTTCTTTTTGGTGCCCTTCTCCTTCTCCACGGATTCTGCTTCGGTGTCCGATTTACTCTTTTGTCTTTTCTGCTTCTTACCCGAGCTCAGTTTGTCACTTGCTTCAACTTCAACATATTCGGATTCCACAAGCTTCTGCTTGCGTTTCTTACCTTTCTTCAACGTCACATCAACGTCAGCTTGTTCATCAACACTATCCTCCGTATTTTCGCTCAGTTTTTTCTTTCGCTTCTTTTTCTTCGCGCTTGACTTTGTCTTTTCGGTATTTTCTTCTTCCGTCGTCTTCTTCTTTTGTTTCTTGTTCTTCTTCTCCCTCTCCAGTCCCTTCGCAGTTGCAACGTCACCTTGATCCTGCTTTGCTTCGTCTGCCTCCGCGTCCTTGATAAAATCAAATTTATTCTGTGCCTTGACTGTCTTTTTACGTTTTGGTCTGGTGATAGGCGTGCTCCTCGCCTGCGTCTCATCTATGTCAAAGTGCGCTAAACTCGGCAAACGCTTTCGCATGGTGCCCACTGTTGCCTGATGACTCTCATCGTCCAACTCGCTCTCCGAACTGGACTTGGATCCAGAATCTGAATCCCTTGAAGGCACTTGTGGCGAATGCACTGAATCATCATCAGCATCATCAGTGTGCAGACTCGGCGTTAAAAGCGACTGAATGCCACTGGATTTCCTCTTCGGCGTGATGAAGTCACTAAAGGTCTCCAAGTCGGTTTCACCAAAGAGTTGCTTCTCCGGATTCTCGAACTCCAACTCATTGAACACCGCATTCCTCACCGAGGAAATGTCACTGGCGCTGCAGCTGCTCTCCGATTCAAAGCACTCGACCAACGCACGTGGCTTCAGGAACGTTTTCTCCACCCCCAGGTCGCCATGCAGGCTAAAGTTGAAGTTCTGCTCCGTGACGTCTAAAGACACATCCAAGAAATCATTTGATGATTCGGGCGTGTTCAGAAATTCGCGACCTCCAAGTGCAGGCTTAGTTTTCGTGGGAGTGGCAGCCGCGAGTCGTGCTGATTCAGCTGAAGACATCGAAGTGGTGTCGGTAGTATCAGAAGGTGGCTTCATCAACTCAGCGTCGGTTTTCACGCTTGATGGACCTGGCTCTGGCTCTGGTTCTAACACAATCGGCTCCGCAACCGGTGTCAGAACAAATTGCACGGAACCGTCATCATCTTCGTTCACAACACTCGGCGGTGATAATAAATCTACCTTATCTGCTGTTGTATTCAAGTCGGACTCGCTCTCTTCCTTATTATCATTGGTATCCTCATCAGAGCTAACAACAACAGTGTCGATATTTTGCTCCAAGGCAACCACCTCATCCTCATCACTCTCTGATAATTCAATGACCTCTGTTACCATTGGTGTCATTTGCAGTATTGTCTTGGTCTCATTTTCAGTCAATTTAGTATCAGTTTTGTTTTCTTCAACTGTATTCATTAAACCTTCATTGTACTTTTCAACAAGCTTCTGTTCCTTCAACAACTTTTGCCTATCCTTTTTCTTGAGGAAGTATCTATGGTGTTTCTGCATTCTAATCACTTTATATCTATCTTCCTGGCTCAGCAATCGAAACTGTGCAGCATCATTGACTGCATTTTGCAATCTTTGTAGCTGACCATTTTTCAGCTGCCTTTTCATCTGTTTACTTAAGTTTCGCTTTTTGCTTTTGGATAATGTCGTAATGGGCGGCATTGAGGGCATATTAGGAGCCATGAAGACTATGTTGTTTACCGGCGGCTGATAGAATTGTGGCAGTTTGAACTGAATTGGTTGTTGATAATGAATGGTTTGCACATTATCAAGTGGTGCTAGATTTGGTATGGGTGGAGGAGGATACATTGCATTGGAGAATGCTGGTGGTATTTGGTGTACTATATTGGGTTTTGGGCGCAGAAAATACCTCGACGGGCCATGGACATTTGGACTGGCTTTTGAAGCTTCCAATTGGTCAGAGGAGGTTTCTGCTGGGTTTGCTTTTGTGTCAACTGAGTGATGAACTTGGCTGTACAGGAACGACTCGAGCTCGGCCAACTGTTCGCTATCAACGATTTCGTCCTGTATGTAATTAGAAATTTTGATTTAGAGAGAATTATATATAAATGTATATCGCGGTTGGATTTAAATAAAATCGGTGGCTCTAACCTTAAAATTAGACTTACCATTATTTCTGATGTAATTGATCCTTTCACGCTAAAGTACCATATTGATTATTTGATGATTGGGGCCACACGTACGAGTTCTGTAAAATCACAATTTTGACAATCATGAACAAATTGTGCTTTTGTAATCATTAATTGTTTGATTTTACTGATTTTCCTACACGTGACAAATCAAAGATTTTGCTCTCACCACCATGCTTGCCGCTTGCGGCCAGCGCATGCGCAATTCTACAAGATGTCAAAAGATCACCATTTTAAAAGTGAATTCATAAAATCCACGATGAAAATCTACACCACTACTGATAATCATAATCTATTTGTACGTTATAATGAATAAAATTGCTTGCAGCTTGTTTTTTCAACACGCGAAATAATGAAAAGAACGTGTGGATTGCGCAATCTCTTCCTAAGGCGCATGCGTGTAAGCAAAAAGCTGTCAAATGTCAAAAGTTTAAATCTGTCGAAATATTTCTCGATCGTTTTGCTTTTGTTACTTTATAAATTTTAAAATGTATATGCAAAAAAAAGTATATTTATATTCATATACATATAAGAGTTCAAACTGAATATATCTCACTAAACAAAACGGATACAAAATATCAAATATCAATAATTAAATCACTTATTCTACATTGCATACCATACAACATATACCATACAATATTGCCACACCAAATTTGAACCAGGAAGGTAATGAACACATGCATTTTGTAGAGATTTTCACTTTTTCGCATCAGTAGCCATCATATACTGAATATAGACATTGAGAGTCCAATAAATTTAGTCAAAAGCACCACTCAGTGTAGGTACTTAAGGGGTCCCAATTACTAGTCATAGCTATAATACTAATTTATTATAAGTAATCCAATAAAAGAGATTATTATGAATTCTAATCGCGACTTGGCAAATGGCGATGCCTAGTGCAAGTTCACCAACACATCGGAGTCGGCAGTGTAGCGCCGCTTCTTCGGCGCAATACTACCAATCGAAGTTCTCAAAATGGCGTCCATCGATGTGCTGAAAATGCGCGAGAAATCGTACTTTTTCTTCGACGTGTCCTTCCTGTCCGCCACCTCGTTGCGAATACTCTTAGCGATATTCTGCGTTATGTTCTCGTTGATCTTGTTCGCCACCTTCTCCTTTAAAGCAAACGAGTCCTGCTTCAAGATGAAGCGCAGCTTGTTGGGAATGTCGACGTCGATGCTGGCCTTGCGCTTGCGCTCCATTTCCACGATGTACGTATTCGGGCCTTGGACCTGCGAGACGCGCGGACGTATTATCGTTTTGTGCGGCAGTGGCGGTGCTGGCGGCGATTCCGGCGTGGGCGGCACTGAAAAGATGGCTTTGACGATGTCATCGCGCGATGTGACAACATCGGCGGCGAGCGTGGATAGCTTCTGCTCCCACTCGCCGATGGTTTTCTTCAAGTCGGCGATGGAGGTGTCCTGCTCCCATTGCTTCTGCCCCTGAGTCTGGAGTATTGTGCGGTTCTCACGAATCAACGCTTTTTGCGATTTGATTTTGCAGCGTTGCTTTTCCACCTAGCACCAACAGACATTCAGTTGTTTTTGGTTTTGTTTCTAGGGTGTTTAATATGTTTATTAGTTACAAATCTAGGTTTTTTTTTGTTTCAGTACCACCTAGCCTAAGAATTAGCCCAGACGTGCAATTGCTTTTGGTTTTGTTTCTAGGGAGTTTAAATTTTTAGTTACAAATCTAGGGATCTTTTTGTTTCAGTACCACCTTGCATGGACATTCAATTGTTTTGGTGTTGTTTCTAGGGGGTTTGATATTTATTAGTTACCCATCTAGGGAGTTTTAGTTTTTAGTTACAAATCTAGGGACTTTTCTGTTTCAGTACGTACCCGGGTGTAGAGCTTCTGTACCTCCTTGCTGAGACGATTAATATGCGCATGCTGGCGCTTATTAACACTGGTGAGCTTCCTGATCTCCTCCTGTAACGCCGGATGCACAAAATACACCTTTCTCGCTTTGTTCGCAGCGATTGCTTCAGCAAACTGCGACGTACTCGGTGTAGTAGCGTCATTCTCTCGAATATTAGGCAGTAACTTTTCGTCAAAGTACTCCATGGCCATGCTGCTGATGTCACGCAGCTCCTGCAGGATTTCATTCGTCCTGGGCGGCGGATCTGTATGCTCCACGATGTTTAGCACGCGATACAACTCATCCAACACCTGTAACCATTGGTAACCATTGAAAAAGATGTGAAACGTGTGAAACATTCGAAATTTCGATGTAATTAATTTTTGCGTACTTTGCCTGGTATAAAGCAACACATGCTGCATTGAATGTACTTCATGTATGTCATATTCAGCATGCTGATCCTAGTCTCGACCGCCGAGAGAATGTCACAGTGTCGGAAGAGCGGATGCACGCGGCGCTCGGATTCCCTGCGCGGCAGCAGGGACTTGACGCGCTTCAGCATCGCCGCATGCCGCCGCTCGATCTGCATGAATCCGCGCGAGAGGAGATTGCTGCCGATGTCGTTGAATTTCCTGCAAACCTGATACAAATCGATCAAGCCAATAAAATCGCATACGGGCACAGAGGACCATACGGGTGTCTCCTGTACACCAGCTAGTTTTCGAGATATCGGCAGTGACTACCCAAATTGAGACACCCTTAATATCCGCACGCAGCGCCAATTGTTTTCATTTTGAACATAGCAAGGCAGATGTGTGCAACAAGAGTCTGGCGAGCACGCCCGCGATGTTAAAACATAGCAGGCTGATGTGGCGGAGCGAGCATTTTGTTTTCTCCATTGTACGAATCGAGTGGCCGGATGTTGTCCTCCTCGTATGCTCGCTTTATATCTCAAAATCGCTCGCTCGTTATCGCTAAACGCTCGCATGCCGAAAACAACATCATCTCGCCACTCGATACGTAAAATAGTACTATCACTAGGCATTAAATTGTGAATAAGTTTCATCCGAAAAAAATCCTGAACACCTGCTAGTTTTCGAGATATCGGCAGTGACTACCCAAATAGAGACATCCTTATATAAATCATCATTTAATTGAAAAGTATATTTTAGATAATTTAAGGTTTTTCTTTATAATATTAGTCGTCGGGCACTAGTAAGTTAATATTCGCATTGGTAATGTTCGAGTTGACATGTTCCTGCTCCCCGCCGCGAATAGACAACGCCGACTTCGGCACCACGATCTTCTCCTTCATCATCCCGGCGCGCTCCCACTTGCCACCGCCGCACTTCTTGCAGCTCAGCGTCGGTATCACATCCAAGCTCACCGTGCGATTGCCGCAATCGCCGCACTTGAAGAAGCGCTTCATTGCATCGTACACCTTCAACGGATGGCGCTCCTCCTTGCATCGGTCCGCCGCTGAAAAACTGGTGTATTTGCACTGCAAGCACCGCACTGCCTTACAAGCCACCTTGTAAGTGCCCATCATCTTCTCCTCCATCTTTTCCTTCATCTCCAGCTTATTGAAGTACTTCTCCACCTCCTCATTGTCGCGCTCTTCCAAAAGATCAGTGTGTTTGGAAGTGGCAGCCATCATTTGTTTGAATCTCTGCGAGAAATGATCGTTTTCTTGGATCTTTTGCCGTTTGGGATTTTGCTTTTCCAATGCTTCAAGGACTCGTTTTTTGCCGCCCTTTGGCGTCGTTTTGTTGGGGTTCTCTTTCTGGATTGGTCCATTGCGTTGCACCCAGTTCAGGGCGTTGAGGTTGGCGCGATTGATGTGCTTTTTCGTTATCGGCGATGAGAGATTGACGAGCTTGTTGCCGATTCCGGAGAGGATTGGTATGTCAAAACCAGCGCCTAGTTTTGGTGTTGCTGAAGTCGTTGGAAGTATCTGTGGTTTTGGTGGTTGAACCGGATCTGATTTCGGTGTTATTTTGGTTGTATTTTGCTCTGAAACGCCAATATCACTCAAATTGTTTGGATCTAAAACTTTGGCGCCTGAAACAGCTTGCTTTGCTTTCAGCTTGGCAATCACACTCAATGCAGCACTTTTGGACTCTTTTAAAGTGACTTCAGTTGAAGTAGCTATGCTAGAAGCACTTTCTGCACTAGAATCAACCTCAGTACTCTTCCCACCCAATTTCTTTAACAATTCCAAGTCTTTCAACCTCCTGCTGGCTGAAACTTCAACATGTTGCACAGGAGTTTGCCTCTTTTCTTTAACACCGGAATTAGACACATTCTTAGCATTAGGAATATTATTTGACAATAAACTCATCCTGCTCTCATCTTTGGCCCGAAGTTTTCTGCTTCTTGTAGCAGGAGTGGCCACAAATGATTTTCCAGCATAAAACACTTCATTCTTGCCCAACACTTTGTTCTGCAGTGCAGTCAGGCCTCTGCCGGAAAATGTCGACTGCAGTTCGGACCGTTTACTGCACTTCTGATACTCCTGCCGAACATGGTACACACAAAACTCACACTTGTTCACATTGACAAATGAAGTGCATGGTGAGCCATCCTTTCTTACACTTCTGCAGGTGCCAAAGTCCTTGGCCTGGCCAATAATCATCACCTTTTGCACATTATCAACACTTAAACATGCCTAAACAAAAGAAAACAACACATAACAAGTTTTGTTTTTTTTTCTTTCACTTTGAAGACTAACTTACTTCATCTTTTGATCCCTGCTTTCTTTCAAATACTGTGGGATTCAGCACACCAACCACTGTGCCAATTGTACATTTCCACAAATCTTTGTATGCACTCCTGAAGAGAAACAAAGAGAATGTTTTCAGATCACCATGCAAATCACTGAGGGTCCAGATTGAGAATGGATTGCCCTTCTGTGAAGTTCGCCCAGTTTTGTGCACAATCACTCCAGAGACAACCCAATCAGTGTTAGCTGGTACTGATTCAACAAACATTCGCAACTTTAACAGCATTACTGCTTGCCTCCCCTGCATTCTGTCCTTAAGAGCAGTGGAAGACACAAGTGGTTTAGTTATCCTAATGCCAAATATTGGATCTGTGTAGACGTCATGTGCAGGCTGTTCTTTTGCTGGGATTTGCAGTTGGTGCTTGTTTGAGATTGGATGCTTTGGTTTTTCGCTCCATTTAGAGGACACTGATGAAGTGGGACTGGAACTGAGTGATGATGTTTGACTATCATCCTGCAGTAGAAACTTCACCGCTCTTCCACAAGGATTGTATTTGGTTTCTTGAAAATCCCGATTGTCTTCGTCGTCCGAACTATCGGTCAAGCCTGTGTGTACTGCACTGTCTTCAATTGTTTTAAGCGCAAGGGAGTCAACGGCCTCGATGGAGGAGTCTTTTAGAAAGTTTGGATCGTCTTTTAACTGACCACTTGGTTTTGGAGTCGTTTCTTCCAAAGCGGTTAGTAAATTATTAAATAAATCGTTGTCCATCACGTTTGAACAAAGTTTAAAGCGATTAAAAATGTGCACTCTCGTAACTAATTTGCGAGTGTCAGCTCCTTGTTCCCGCCAAACAAGAGTTTGTCAAAAAACTTGTTCGTCTGTCAAAAGCAGCCATTTTATAAGTCGATTAAAGGTCAAATTAGCAAACATTTTCTCATAATCAGCAAGAATGACAATGAAACGTTGTAATTTTTAATAACTAAACACGTTACAAATGAATAACAACTCAAACACAATTGCAAATTGCAAAACAAAACGTTTATTGCGAAGATGCGAAATGTACAACGGCTGGCGGTGGCAGGGCAAACATTCCAGTATAACATACCTCTCTATTTCGGGCGATCTCATCGTACGAGAGGAAGGAAAATATTTTCTCCAGAGCAATGTCCGGCACCAGCAGAATGTACGGTCCGATGCTCATGATGTCAGCGTTGGATGGTCGCACTTTTCATGCGTCGATCGCAATAAATGTGCACACAAGTGCTGCTAGAATTTCCTGCTGCTGGTTGCGATTACCGATTTCGAGATGGAAGAAAAACATCTGACAATCGGAATCATAACAAAGGAAAGAGCCTCCTTCTGCGACGTTGCCAAGTGTTAACCTAGATTTTTCTTCTGGAACTTCAAACAATTTCCAACTACAAAAATATGTTCAATTGAAATGATATTGCGAAGAAAGTTGTAAACTGTTTGGGATAGAGATGTGGATAAGTTGCAATTTCAATTTCATGAAATTCCGGAAACGTAATTTAAGTGGAACTGGTGGAACGTAAGATTGAAAGTTCTGAAAGTTACGTTTCAATGGCGGCAACTTCAAATTCTCCCAATTTTTGGTGAGGCTGAATCAGTTGTCTGTTTGACAAATTAACAATAATATCATAATTGTTTTGCAAACCCCTAAGCCTCACCATTTGTGCGATAACTCGCCTTGGTTACCTTATGTTTGGAAACTAGAAATAAACCACCCACAGGGAGCCAGGGGAGTTGATAGACCAGGGGCGTCCGTCACCCAGCACATTTATCCATTTCATAGCACATTTATCTATTCCATATGACGTTTCCCATATAGCATTTATTTTGTCCCCTATTATTCTACAGGGTGTAAATCAATTGGCGGATAATTTACACGTGGCGCGATTCATTGATTATTTATGCGTAGAAAATCTTAATACAAAAATGTTCCAAAGCTCGTCGTTTAGTCACA
>JARJDQ010006787.1:0-14556 GCA_030264215.1 Geostiba sp. GC000077 | reverse complement strand
TATGTATGTAAACTTAAGTGAGGGAACACAAAGAAGATAAACATTTTCGAAGTAATTTACTCTTCGGGTCGTGAACTCGTGAGGCAGTCCTTTGCACATTGCAATCTTAAAGTTTGCAGTTTTGCGGTTAAGTTTAGGCCTAGTGTACCTACAGAGTTTACAGTGTTAAAGTTTAACTTTCTTTAAAATGCTTTTGTGGGGAATATTTTGCTACGTTTTTTTATTAGAGTGTTTGCCTTTTGGCGACGCTTGCTGGCACGGTGACACGGCTTTCATCAAATTGTTGCCGAACAAACTTTGCGCATTTAATTTGCTGCATATGAATTCGTTATGATAGTGTCGAGTATCAAAGTTGAGTTGGTGATCCTACAACGTTTTAATTTAGAATGTACGGAATTAACTTCTATAAAGTTATTTTAGCAAAGCTAGTATAGGTAATAGAATTCAGTATTCATAGAAATTAGTCGTCATAAATAATTCCATTTAGTTCAAACTAAAGTTTCGAATTTCATCATTCAAACAGTGCGCGAGTTATGCGCGGTTACAGCGAAGAGATTTTAGGTGGCATTCTAACGAATGTTGATGTCCTGTCATCCACACTCACATCACATCACGGATGGCGTTTCTATTTTAGTGTTGCCCGTCCCTCCTCAGTCAGCACAGCTTCAAATCAGGAACGATGTAATTTTAAAATCTAAAACTCATTTTTTAATATGGTATATTTTGGATGTTTGATGGATGAAGAATGTGAAAACTAAAATAAACAGAGTTTGTGCTTTTCATTTCTCAAAAAACCACAGCTAGTCTCTATTTGCGTTTACAACGTGGGGTTTATTTGCAGGGTGTTTGTTTGTTTCGCGTTCCTCGACTGTTTGCATAACTGGTGTGCTGTGAATGTTTAAAAAATAAATATTACACTCCAGCGGCCGCGGCGCGTTGCGTGAAATATATGCTCGGGTCCGCGGAAATCCGTCGCATCCTATCATACGCTCAGTCCACGAGGACCAAGTACCTGGTGGTAACCTGGTCAGGGGTCGCAGGAGTTGCAGAGAGTTGCGGCCGAGTTGGCCAAACTCCCCTTCGCCCGGTAAAGTGTATATCCACATTGGAGGATTTTATGCTCAAATGCTGAGCGGCCTGAGCGTGATAGGTATTGTTGCAGAATGAAAAATCCTCGCTGCCCGCCTCAGGAATATAATGTACAATGTACAGGGAAGAGCATGAGTCTCACGGCGCGGCTCCTGCTACGCCGAGCACACACTGGGTTTTCAGGTTAGGTCGGGAGCCGGGAAAAAGCCGACGCCTTTTATAGCCGAATACATTCCTCTCCTCCTTAATATAATATCCTTTTTGCACTCGATGGGAAGCGTAGGTTCCTTCTTTGGGGGAGGAAAATGTTGCTCGAATAATAAACTGACACGAAATGATGAATTCTTTATGACAATGACGATGAGAAATGAAAAATTATTATGTACTTTGCTTACGCTTATACGCGTTCGCTGAACAAAGATGATAGCTATGCCTGGGCTATAATTAATAAAAAGTAGCGATTACAAAATGTATGCAACCTGCATTGCCTACTGGAAACTGCACTTTGCAAAATTGAATTAATTATATCCGCGTACAAAGAGACGAAATACAATTAATAAATCGGTCGAATCAACAGATTGTCATCCAAATGAATTGCCCAATCCGAGAGGATACACGGCTGCTAATTACTGAATCGAATTGATTAAAAGCAGTGGAAATTGACTTTCAATTATAGTCTGCAATTTGCTTGTCACTGTCGTTTCAAGTTTGAGGTAGGAGACAGCTATATACATTTTCCCGATTTGCATGTCGCATCTGCGTTTGCAAATTCGAAATTATGCCGATCCATTATTCAACAAAGTGTGCACTGTGCATTGATGGTGTGCGGTTCGCAATGGCTAGAAATATGGAAATCAGCACCTGTTGTGCTCCATTTACCATTTATTTAGTAACTGGGGTTCTGGGGTGAGCGAATTGACATATTGACAATAATCCAAATTGCCCCAGTTTTCCATTCTTTCTTCATATTTGCAACAACAGCACAAATGCCATGTAATGTGATATAGGAAAAAAGAAAAGTCCTTATTCCGCAAAAATAAGTTAGGTAAAATGTACGCATTCAACCATTTCAACCCTCCCGCAAACTAAATAAAAGTGAAAAATACGGAATATGTCGATCAGGGTCGATACAACACAATGCTTCGAACAACTCACAACTTCCCCGAAGTTTTACCTTTTTCAAAAAACCTAATAAAGTTATCTGTATTTGATGGATTAGGTTTTATATTTTAAAATGTCATTTTCAGTACGATGTCTTTGTTGCCTGAAGCTAAATCTCCTGGAAATTGTGGATGAAAAAGGCAACTTTTAAATTTACATGTGCGCAAGACCCATTCAAATGTTTGGCACAAACAGTAGCTGCTATTTTGAGGAATTCGTTTAATTAAAGCGCCTCCACCATATCCCATCTAGCAAAATCGAGTTCATGGCATTTCTGAGCTCAACGCCTTTGAGTTGGGAAGATGGCAAGTGTTGAGCTAGAATGGCGTCTCGCCTGGACGCGCCCAAAAGGTCATAAAGGAGTCATTGTCATTCATGCTCGGGCCGAAATCATCGCCACAGCGCGAGGGAATTTAAAGAGTAAAGATAACTTTACGACTGTGCTCTAACAGTCGTCTATACGACTATAAGACTCCAGGACTTCACGATGTCGGAGATGAAAGTTAAGACTTCTTCTGTTTTATCCGTCACAAGGGATCTATATATGTAAACTTTCTGCATTTTTAAAACTTTCCAATACCGATTATGAACATTTTCTAACATCTGGTTACGTGGGTACCACAATCAATATGAGTAACGAGTTGTTGATGCTGATGACATTTTTATTTTGCGAATTTGTAATTTCCCCATTTTTCGATATTTCGAAATAAACATTACGCACGTAACGCGTATTGAGGCTGTATCCCGTGTCCCATGAGGGCATTGTCAAAATAGCGCACGCAATTCCGATGTTAATTGTTGCTCTTGTAATTAAACGCGGAGCGCAACGCGAGCCGAGCGGAAACGTGATGCTCTCAAACATCGCGTTATCGGGCTCAGCCCTCAACAATAAGCGGAAATGGAACGAAGATAAATGGTTCGGCGATATTTTCGCGCGCGAACGAGCAGAAAGAATAGCAACGCCAAAATGGTATTTGCTAGCGGTATTAAAAGTATGCTCGATGCTCGGATATCATATTGACTTGTCAGTGCAATCCTTTCTGGCGCTGGGAAAGCAATTAACGAGCGTGGGGCATTTCAAATAGCTATGGCCGGTGGTATAAGAGGTTATGTTCGATATGTTCCACTGTGTAAGTCGACTGCAAGAGGGATTACAGTTGCAGCACGTTCTACACGCGTAGAATCGCAATGGAGCACACGCAAGAAATAGAAGAAGAAGACAAATGAAATTTATTGCCCGTCGGGCCTCCAATAAGCATTGAGCAATATCGAACTCGATATATTGAGCATCAAAGGCTTATTGTGCCTATAGTGGGCGCTTGCAAACTGTGAACGGGAATGACGCCACCGGCAGCCCGGCGCATCCACCACCCAGCACACATCAGTGCGCCAGCCGCCCACGTTCGCTAATTTTGGACGTGTCTGGAGGATACCCCGCCCGTAATGCCATCAACTGTAAAACGCAACATCAGAGGACTAAGGGAGCATGATGAAAAAGGAAAAATTATAAAATGCGACTTCACCCTTCGAGCAACATTAGGCAATAATGTATATGTATGGCAATATAGATAATGGCCCAGCTCAGGTAAGGATTTTTTAGGGGATGACGCCGAGTCGAGTGTTTCGGAATGGGAAATACCATCGATCCGATGACGCGCCCTCCGGCAACTGGTGAAGATGACGTCATATTGTAGTAAAAGCACAAGGAGACAGCAATTCATTGTCATCTGCCACCTTTGGCACGCCTACGCATACCGGGGCATTTCAATCATGCGCATGCGCATTATTTCAAGTGCGACGCATTCGTCTTGGCGCAACTTTGCTCTTGAATTCGTAGAGACAACACGCGCCGGAAGCTTGAAATCCATCGAATTGAATTGAATTGAATTGGAAATTGAATCACACTTCCTGCCAGGAAATATTTTGCAGTCGTAAATTTTATTACAGTCTCTCAGGCGCATCTTAGCTTCTTCGAACGGTGACAATAAATTCAACAGGAACAGGGGAAAAGAAAGTAGGATATATTATCTGAAAACAACACCAATCACCTAGATAAACACGTAATACACGCAATTGAAGTGTTTGGATGAGGCAATATGGTATTTCGAAAATTGTTTGAATCGTCCAGGGTTTATGTGCACCAACACTTCTAACGCATTGTTTTACAGAGTTTCATAGATAGCAATAAAAAGGTAATAATTCCAAGCCCACGAGTGGAATAGACGCTATTAGGGAGTTCTGGACGAATTAGGGTTTAATCAACTTTCAGGATTGTACTATTAAAGTGACCTTTATTACCTGCCCGTTTCTTGTGTGTCGCCATTTAATCGATTACATTTTGTTACGAAGAATAAGCGTATGAAAAACATAAAGTGCGATTATTTTTATTATTCTAATAGAGAAGTCTAATAATAGTTGTTAGCTACACTTTTTCAAAGTCTCGGTTTTTCCTCCCAACCACCCTCCGAGCACTTTACCGCCAATGCGTTCTTGGATAACCTGCAAGCACGAGGAGCACACTTCCCTTCTCTTTTCTCAGCCATGCTCTGCGGCTTCCTGTCCGCTTCGTATCTCGAGTCCCTTCGCGTCGTATCGTGATGCTATTGCTATGCCATCTACCGTTATATTATCCAATCTTACCTACCGTCCGTGTTGCTGGCCAGCGGTGTTAGGCAACTTAATATACACCATAGCTAACATAGTTATTATTGTGCTCCGGAGCGTAAGCGCCGTACCGAGGGCGAAGGTTCACGGAGTAAGCCGTAGGCGAATAGAGTGGACCGCCTCGGGACTTTTGCGTGTTCAAGTGCCATAACAAATTTTTTCTACACCCACTCGTAAAAATGCGCTCTATACCCAGTATGCTCAAAGTCAAAGTTCATTCTTATACAGGGTGTTTACGGTCTTGAGTTTATCCTTCTAGGGGATGATAGTATACTTGAAAGTCTAAAACTCAAAAATCATCTTTTTGGAGATTGTAGTTTAATATGGCTGCACACCCTTGTGTGGACACTTGGGTGTGCACGCACTTAGGCCACTCTTTTTGGGCCCATTGTACTACCACATTCTACCGAACAGTTTAAATACTTTTCTTTTACGGTGTACTATCGTCCCCTAAAAGGATATACACTAAATCATAATTTTTTTTATATTAAAAATTTAAAAACTTATCTCGCCAAAGAGACGACTTTGATTAAGATATTTTTTGGGTTGTCGATTTCTTTTGATGTCTAATATTATCCCCTAGAAGGATAAACTCGAGCCCGTAAACACCCTGTATACTAGTATATAATAGTTATTTATGGTCCGCCGACGCGCAAGCCACGAACCAAGGCGAAGGTTCGCGAAGTGAGAGTCGCGGCTACTCGAACGAAGCGGACGCCGCGGTATGTGGCGTTTGCGCGTCCATGGGGCATTCAACGTTTTATGCATTATTTATTTGCATTATATATAAACAACGTACGGTATAAATTCATGTTCCAAGTTATTAAATTCAAAAAAGAATTCGAATCTTACAAATCATTCGCAACTATACATCGAGCGCCATCTCGTTGAAAAGTTTCGAACGACAAAACCAAAACAAACCAAATAACCTGCAACGTGCCTTCAAATTTTCATTGTTTTTAAGAGTTTTCTGCAAATGCATGTTACAATTGACAGTACAATGCAAAGACTTCGTTCTAAAGGTGCAGTGCAAGTTTTATTGGGATGCATAGTAAAACGTAGCAGGAATAAGCTGGGCACTGTAAATTGTCCAGAAACATCAATATTTCTCAGCTGTCAGATAGAAACGGCGGACACGACACCAGCGCCAAAACTTGAGTGACACCTCGAGACCATAAAAATGGCGTGGCGTTATGGCTTTCTCATTATAGACTCCTTATTTACATTGGTTAAATGGGTGGTCAGATATTGAACTACTCTTATAGACGCCTAATGACGTGCATAAAACTATTTTAAACACTGTTGATCATATTTGTGCATCAACGGACATAAATAACCTAGGTTACACTGACACTTGGCAAGTCCTATCATCAATGTCACAAAACAACCCAAAAGATAATCTTGTAAAATAGTAATTTAGTGGTTGTAGAAAAAAGCAATGTGTACGGCTTATGTAGAAAGTGTCTTTATGCCCTCATGTCATGCTACACTCGCCCTGCGGGCTCGCTTCGCAATTCGATATTCGCATGCATAAAATTGTACTTTCTACAGTTAAACCAACACGGGAGGATTAAGCCTGGACACGATAAAATCGACCCGAATTTCTCAGTTGTTTTCAGGGAGATAGTTTCAGCCAGATAGTGATGTAAAATACCACAAATAAAAAAATAAAGACGTGCATATAAACTATTGAGTAGGTACGTATTTTACTAGATATTAAATATTGGATCAATATTTTAAAATTAAATTGTATGTACAAATAACAAATAACAATATACGGTTCTTTGTGCACATTTAAAAACATGCAACATGTTTATAATGTGTGCTTATCCTCAAGCAATTTTCAGAATTCAATTAAATGTGGCGACACCCGACACAATTATAGGATAATTAATTAAATAAACTTCTAGCTGCTTGGGCAAAATTAAAATCCACAAAATTATGGATGGGACTAATTATAATTTTGTCGTTCGCAATTGGCAATTACCTTCAGTCATTATTTCCCCCCGCACGACGGCCGCCACGCTCGCGCTCGCGTTCGCCCTCTCGCAGCCACCCGCCTGGCGATGCTGCACCAGCGCTACTCGCTACAGCGCACCACGAACAACCACCACGCAATAGTCGCTCCTCGACGGCGGCGGGCGCACAACTGATGCCGGCGGCTGGAGACGGGCTCTCCTCTCGCCAGACTGCCACGCATCGGCCGCCGCCGCCGCCGCCGCCGCCCGAACTGCGCAATTTCGCTGAGCGCATATTCGACAATCCCCACCCCTAACTTATTCATCAACCTGTATCTGTAATATGCATAACTTATAAGCTCAAAATTAATTTGAAATTATTGATGCAATGCACATGCGATTCAATTTGTACCATTGCATCACTGAAAAATTCAACCCCAAAAAATAAAGTTATGTTGCCATCCAAACACGCAATGTTTACCAGGGCGATACATACATATAAACCGCACTGGCGCATTGAGGGTAATGTATGAATTAAGTATGCATGCGTTTATAAATCCTTGATGTTCCAATGCGGTGTGTACACATGTACACAGGAAATTCTTCGGGAATTTCCATTCGCCCAAGCACTAATTATGTCCTGTAGTATCGATATGTTCCTCCCGACGTATTTTCCAAATATTATCTTCATCAACAACCACAGTGCATAGATAGATCACTCTAGTCAAACTAAATTACCCATAATGGCAAAATTAACCTAAAAAATTATGATCATTTCAGAAGGGTGGTTTGACCTTTGCGTTTGGAGGTTAGCTCATTATTATCAATATGCCAACCGGGTGCAAAGTGGAGAAACGTGATGAGAAAAGATTTTCCATCTGCATTGGTCGTTAAAAGCCTAATTAATTTTTAATTAATTCATAAATTAAATGGAATCACTGCTGCTGCGTTCTCACAAAAAGATACTTTATATACCTTGCGGCGTTAATACCGCCCGCCCTTGTTAGTTGTTTCTACTCTCAATTTTTTGCGTTCTTCATTTTGTTGATTTATCTTTTTCTTGTCTTTGTATCTGAATCCCAAATGACAAATATTGCACAGTTTATTTAAACTTTTAACAATAACATTTGCTTTTAATGATTGGCAGTTGGAATGGAATAGAAAATTCCAATACGCCAAAGTCCCGAAGTTACAAACTCAATTTAGAACGAAATGAATAAAAAATGTGATTATATAATAATGCTAGTTTCTGTTCATAAATTACGCACCGACGTCATGAAAACTTCCATAGACAAATCGAATTCCATGGAATGGAATTATGGCGACATATGATAATCGATTTGAATTTGTATCCGTCGGGTGGGGGAGCGGCACATGTCGCAATGATTGATTTTCGCTCCAAGTTTTGACAGACTGGAATTTCCAATCGGACACTGTCACCCGCCACCTGCCAGCCCATCGATTGGCACTTTCTTTTCGCAATTTTTTTTTATCCCGCATCCTTCACTTCGTTCGGCGCATAAGTCAACCGCGGTCAAATACCCCCAAATACCCCTCTTCAAGGGGTCCTTGTTCTATTGTGTCTACACGACGCTTCAATTTACACTCATTTATATTTGATGTATTTATTGATTATACCGGAGTGATTAAGATGTGCTTTGGATATGTATGAAACGCCTGTCGTGAATTTTTAATGGAGTTCAGAAAACCATGACGTTCTTTTTATATAGAAATATCGATTGAAAGATTAATATAATTCGCACAGGCCGAGGGCATCTGCACGAGCGTACAGTGTAGAGACAAAGACTATAAAAAGTTATATTAAAAAATCAATGCAACCGCTATGAAATTTGATGCCTGTTCAGAACTCACTATTTCAAGCATAAATTCCGTGTACATCGTTACAACGTTACAAGTACTGAGCGGTGTGGAATAAAGTTCGTGAAATGTGTGCAAAAACCAACAAGACCATAAAATTCTTGCTGTGTTCAATGTTCAATGTTGTGTAATTTAATAGAATGGAAACAATACCCACAGCGTGCATGTTAAACGAAAATACCGTGTTACATACTGCTTTACAAACACACCACTTTATTGTATATTGTATTTTGGGTTGCATACAACAAAATAACACAACACTATAATGCACTACTCTAATGGCTGCATCAGCTACTTTTGTGGTGATTTACTAATTTATCACGAGCACTGATTGCTGTTACCATTGCTATACATGCTGACCGTGGTCGCGTACGAGGGACGCTGCTGATGTTTCTGCAAGACTGTCGTATTACCGTTAGTCATCGCCGTGTTTATTTGAGGTTAGCTTCAATGCCCAGAGGATCTCCTAGCGGCACGTGTGCTAGGTGCACCGCGTACGTGTAAGTCGCACGAGTGACTGCAGATGCGCGCTCCCGGCGCCTCCGCCCAAGTTCGTTACACCCCCACAGGCAATCGACACAATGGACACGCGCGGCAACACAGCAATTAACATACACAACGTGAATTCACAGATGTCTTTAATACAAACGATATCGCAAAGTTTTCTGCACTTTGGCACTGCTGCTATTAAACCTAAGGCAGAGAGTTGCTATTTGTGTGTACACTGTGTGAGTCGGTAGCGTTATGACTGGTCGATAGTTTTACGTTGTCTCAGCCGGTACACTGACCATCGACCATCGCAGTGACATGCGTTGCGTGCCCTGTGCTTTTAGGCTTCGATTAGTCATGCGCTGCATGTGTTAGTTATTCGACCTACAGGTTTGTATTGTACATAAAATCGAAACAAAAAGCTAAATGCAATATAATAAATAGTACGTATTCCAATAGAACGATTAGTTTCAATAAATCCATCTTTTTTTTTTTTTGATTTTGAAATGGAAAACTTGTACGAGGGAAAACAACATGTGCTTGAATATGGGATGCGCGTTTTTATTGCGTTTGATGGTTTGATCCTTTCAAATTAAAAGTAGTGTGACTTTTTCGCAGCAAACAAGGGAAAAAATAAACTACCACCAACCACAGTAAATCAAAAACCAATAACGCAATTGTCCCGCTGATGGTAATGTATTCCTACAATATTTGATATTTGTTGCTAGAAATGTCATGCTCGTGGATCAATCATACTAATGCAGTTGGAACTTGCGTATAGACTTTTATGACTCGGTTAAATTTACTTTTAGTTGTAACACCAACCGCATTGTTTCTACAAAAGTGTAATAACAAATTATCCTATATTTCCCAGGAGCAGTACCAGCCAAGTGCTGGTGTCAGTAATTTTATCATTATTTATTCATCAATGTCATTCGTATGATGGTAAAAAGAACTTTTCGAATTAAATAGGTATTTTTGTTTGAGTCATATACATATTTAATTAATTTCTATACACATGGACTAAAATTGGCGAAAAAAACGCTAGGTAACTTTGTAGTTTATGTCAAAAGAAAACCATAATCTTAATACCAAAATGCTGAGAAAGTCTTCGCTTGGCCTCACGAGGGCTTCAAATTTGGAACTTTTAGGTTATAAATATGCATAATAACAAAATTCATTATCGTTCCACAGCAGCTGTGGTAAAAATCTTGTAAAAATCGAACACTGTAAAGTCAGTTTTCTTTTAAATAGGCTTAACCAGGATGAGTAGGTAGCACTTTAAAACGTTGAATTGAATTAATTCAAATTAATTTAAGTCAAGAAGTTTTTAAACACAAAGAATAATTCTGCTTAGATGCTATTTAAAAGATAACTGACTTCGCAGAAGTGTTCGTCTTTTACAACAGCTGTTGACTTGTTGAGCAACGAAAAAGAATTTTGTTATTATGCATATTTGTAACCTAAGAAAACAAAATTTGAGGACCTCGTGAGGTCAAACGCAGACTTCTTCAGCATTTTGGTAATAAGATCGTGTTCTCTTAATATAAACTACAAAGTTACCTGGCGTATTCCCGCAAATTTTAGTCCACCCGGTATAATTCTTTTGAATGTTTTGGGATAGATGAAACGAAACACTGGTACTGATGTTTCAAATGGCGAAATAATAACTACACCATCAATTTTAATAGGTTTTTTTATCAATTTATAATGTGCAGATTGCAAATTTGCAAATTGCACTCACTTCATATATAACTCGATCAATTTAATAATTAATACACTATTTGTTGGTCATCCAATCTGCCTACACACTCCAAATTGAATCTCCTTTCCCAATTCGGTAAATTCGGTCAATTTGTAAATGTAGTTTAGAAATTGAAACATGGTATATCGCTAGGCCGCGCATATTTACATTTTATAAACGTAAACTTGAATTAATTTCCCCGGCCATTACGCAATATCGTAAATATTCGGTATCGGCATCACTATCAAATCACAATTTGTAACTTTCATCTGGGTGTTAGGGTGTTCATCAACATTGCCAACGCCAAGTTTCAACCGCCAACAATCTCTCAGGCTAATGTTACCAACCCTAATATGAAATTATGTATTCCGCGCGAGCGCAACTTCCAGCATCTCTACGAGAGGGCCAAAAAAAAACACAAAAAAGAAGTGGAAATTTAATGAAAACAAAACGCCATCGGATGAATAATTTATCACGGTTAGTCGGTGGTTTACGATGCTGCGGCGGCGTCGCAAAACTTTAATCGTGGCTTTGAACCATGGGGCCATGGCTGCAGCCTCGTCGACCTTTTGGCTTCTTCACTGAACCCTTCAACACCTCACCCCTTCAACCTGCCATCCTGGACGGGGTATATCACGTTTTCGCATAATGATGCATGCTTCCATAAACTTCAACCTCATCCGACATAATACGCAGTGTTAACTTAATTCAACACTCTAAAGATCATTTTACATCGCTCCATGAAAAAATAAAATTATAAAGGTGATCAACTTTCTTTTTTAATCTATCTTTATGGAAAATTGATTAATTGTGTTTCGACGTGCAACTCTTGTCATTGTGCTAATTAATTTCCGGTCTGTAAACTCTCTGCCGTGGCATTTTATGGCGTCGCGAGATGCGCGGATACTTTTAGCCCCAGCCCTAAACTACCCCATAACGACGCGCATCTACCTCATTACACATGCAATGGAGGCGCAGTTGAAGTGCATGTTACATGTAGAAAAGTAATGCGAACTGGAACGCGCAGTTAAATTAGAAATACTGCATTTATTACCACCTCAATAAAATCCAAGTTCCTTTCCCCTTTTCCGATCTTCATTCTGACATGCTTTGCTTGTCCGCAACCCGCAGCGCCGACAGATGCAATGCGGCTTGATGAAATACTAAGAACTCCTCTCAACACTCAACGCGCCTCCACTTTAGTATCAACTTACTTGGTACTTACGCGTTTTATCATTGCGCCAGTGGAAGGAACTAGATACGTGCTAAACTCGTAAAGTCATAAAAGACGAGAGAGGAATATACCTATAGCTTGCCTTAGATGTGATTTGGACTTCGTTAATTATTCAAACATTCGGTGCGCACTGGTAGAGTCCCTTTTTTCTTCATTTTGAATTGGATGTAATCTCATCTGCGCTTCTGGATATCCTCACTGGACCGGACTTTATTTGTTTTTAATTAGAGACATATGGAGCTGTCGGACACACCGCAGTGTATATAAAACATATTAGAAAAGTAGATGAAGACGAGAGAGAACGACAATGTAAACAGAAAGAATTCCGACGTCGCCGCCAAAGTTGATTCGTTGTGGTGAGTGGAGATAGCGCGCAAATTGCACAAATTACTCTCCGACCACCAAATCGCCGACATCCTGGAGTCACCAGAGAGATACCGGCGAGACGAGACGCAGACTTACTTATCTCATGCCATGACGGACTTATCGGTGTGACGACATAATTTCCTCCCCCAAAGGAAAATTGCAAAAAATTGGAGCCACACAGAAATCCACCGTCCCGCACCTAGTTGGGGAACTGTCTGGCACTTCAACAGGCCAGCAGCAAAGGCTTGTAATTTACTAATTAAATCAGCTTTGACAAAACTACTAGCACCGAACACCGAGCACATCACTATCAACATCCCCAACTCATTTTTCTTGTACTATTCGCCAATGGCAATTGGCAACTATTAAATAAATGCAATGTAGGCATAAGGCATTGGATTAATGTTGGATTGAGTTTACTTTGCAATCTAGAAATAGACACATTCTCAACGCTGCATTGCAGTCGAGAGTCGACGAAACGCAGTGGGGGGGGGATAAGAAATGTTGAAACAGCCACTCTACGATGTTTTGAATCTTTTATAAACCAAAGTCGTTTCGCCGGGTTTAGAGTTTCGAGAAGCCGAGTGGATCGAGATTGAAACAAACCATTAAGACATGCGACCGAAATAAACCGACTTTGCATTCTAATCTGGAAGCCATTCACGTATTTAAAGCACGCAATAAAACTTGATCTATGACAGCGGCAATATTTTTTCTGATGATGCTCTAGGTTTATTATTAACTCTTTGGTGCTTAAAAATCCAAGAGTTAATAATTGATGTTAATTGATTGGCGGTCGGGGCGTTGTCCGGGCGTTGCCCTGTCAAACGTGTCACATGGCATTCCTCGTCTTTGGTGTTTTAGTGATTATCTATCAGATCTTATTGACTCACCATGTTGTGGTTCGCCTACAACAAATAAAATATCGTTAGGATTTAGCACTCACGCAACATTACTTTTTCAACAAAAAAAAATTCGGTTTCCATTTCAAGTTGTGTTTACCTCCAAAGACATGCTTGGTGTAATCCTCCCTGCCACCGCCGTTGGTGGCATTCGCCATTTCCGGATGAACGCGCCTCTCCTGCAGTTCCACAATGCCGGCGCGGCTAAAAAGCAACGATAGCAATTAATCGACTGAGCACTCGGTTTATTAAATGCCCCCCCAGTAGAGAGGAAGCTAAGTGCAGGTTCGACCCGCTAATTACCGCCAACGCGATCGTGGGACATGTCCGCTGGGATTCAACATGGACATGAGTGAGTTAAACGGTCGTGTGTCACGTGGGCTTAAGTGGATGATTGAAATCGAACACCGGCCGGGGTCCTTTGAAAAAGCATGTGTACGATCTATGCAACGAAAACGACAATGGCGACAACGTGCACCACCAGGCGACACGTAGAGAATGAAAATTCGTTGAAACGAGCGCACTGAAAACGTGATTTAATAGTATTTTGAACTCACGTTAATGTTGATTAGGCAACAAATTTATTATTTCTGGCATATACTTTGTAATCATTTTCAGTGGTCATTATCTCATTATCAATTTGATTTCGGGAACCTCAACATATGCTATCACCCGATTTGGTTATTTTTGGACTACTGCGCAGCTACAGTTTGGAAAACTTTGCGTTCTACTTGTTCTCTAATTTGAATGTAATATTTTCAATTACTGATAATCACATATATTATACCTGCTCATGATATGGCCAAAATATCACATACAAGGATAAGAACAAATTTTTTTTAAATTGCATTTTTTCCTACCTATAAATTCATGAATATTAAGTTAACCAGTTTCAACATTGTTCCCATTTTTGTAAAGTTTTTTATGAATAATTTGAAAGCCATATCCTAGCAAACCCTGTCTGTGTCTGTTCGTTTAATACAACCTGCAACCGCAGTTTATATCATTCATGTTTCATGCAAACAGTGAATCCTCTAATTCCGGTTTTCGGTCTTTCTGTCTTTGTCAATA
>JARJDQ010006769.1:0-18475 GCA_030264215.1 Geostiba sp. GC000077 | reverse complement strand
TGCGAATATTTTTGGTACGCCATTTTGAAAAACTGTCAATGTCCTATCGTCTTCTTGATATGACCCTATTACAAGTTCCACAGGCAAAATCCTATCAACTTTTCTTTAAATGGATCCATATAAGAACTGAAAATTAATCAATATTTTTTTGTTAGCTATTTAATTGCTATAGTCGGTTCAGCGTAACTTGTCCGATTGAGATTAGATTCTATCATTGTTTAGTCCACTTCTGTCAGTGTACAGAACAATGACACAAGCATAGTTACAACGCGCCAGCTTACGCTAAACGCAATATATTTATTGTTATTTTATAAAACTATTCCATACGACTATCTCGCCCTTCTTTTGTTTATTTTTGCACAACAAGTTTCGTAATCAGTTCTATCCTTAAAAGGATATCAACATTGTCCTTGTGAAAAATGCTCACTGATTAATAAAACATGACTTCGTTTTTCCTTGGAGTATATCAAATCAACCAACCGTTGTAAAAATTCCCAACTCTCGAAGTGTCTATTTACAATCCTCCTTTCCTCCCTTTCATATCCTGCTTTTGCTTAAAGCTTAAAATTTGAACACAAATAGATTAAACATCTCGTTTTCTTTCTATATTTTCGTTTCTAAACCTTCGAAATTTCAAAATCTAATCACGTCTTCCTGGAATGCTGGAATGTGGAATAGATACCCTAATATGTATTGGAAATATCACGGTGATATTTTATACATCCTGCGACATCCTGCTGCTTAATGTTCCTTTCAACGTAAAATCAATTTCCTCGGCTCTGCTTCAAACCCAATTTCCAGTCAATTTTCTCCGTACACATCACATGTTAGGAGTAGGCATGAATACTGAGAGGTGGTGTGGTCTTCTTCCTGCAGTGAAAAAATGTGAAAATGTTCCTGCTCCAGGTTCACAGCACTTATTTATTTCACGCTAAATAAATAAATCCTCGTCTCTCGTGATAAACCTTCAAAGACACGCACGGCTTTGATGTTACAACCTACGGGAACCACTGAACCACACCATTTTCATGCCACCTGCATATTTCACCAACCGAATTAATTACGTACGCATGTAGTTGATGTAGTTATTTAGAAGTTACATGCATACATGTTGGATGCTTATGATGTTATTGATGCGTACGCGCGCAAAGAAAAAATTAATCTGCGATGAAATGAAACGGCGAGGCGCAGTAACAAAAGTCTATCGTTTTATAAATAGCAAATGTAAACCAACAAACACGGTATGCATGCCGTGCACACACACGCATGAACAACGTAGGTGCACACAAGCAAACACATTATCAGAAAATTACGCCCGCTGTTTTGCTTACAGATGAGAACTTAATTGATGCTTCATCACTTTATAAGTAAGCTTAATTTTAGACTGTTTTTACAACTTTTTATGTGCAAACATTTATTTCGCGAATGCACGCATAAAAACGCCTGAGCCTGACAATGTTTACAATGTTTTCAATGTGATCCTCAATGTTCATTATCAGACCCAAAAATAGCAGAAAATTATATTTTCTTGCTCCTTGCTGGCATCATCTGACATAAAATCAAAGGATCACATGTTAGTAAGGTGTAAATTCATTTTGTAACTTTTAGAGTTTTAGATATTAACATGCTAGTTCTACCAGAGCTACCAGCATAGAACTCTGTTCTTTTTGTATTTCATTTTCATGACATGAGCAAACATGTTATCTATTTAAACAAGTGATTTGTCGAGCGCACAGTGAGTGCCACTTTCCGTGCGTGCAAATTAAAATTGCGTATGTGCAATCTCACAAGCAGCGCGCAAAAAAAAAACACGTACAGAAACACCAAGTAAATCAGCACATCAACTCACCTCATTATCACTGCTGCTATCACCGTTACGATTTTTGTCTTTGTTTTGAGATTCCTGCATGACAGATAAAACAACGATTAGTTACACGAATCAACAATTAGCATGGAGTTTAGGTTATGTCCAAGATGATAAAACACCTTCATCATCATCAGCTTTGATAGCGAATGCAAGGGGCAAACAAGGAAACAAGGGGAGAATGTTAAGGACATTGGGAAGTTGCGGTCGCCGCGCCTCGAGTTGCAACTTTGCAACGCAGTGCACCAACAAACAAAAAAACCGCACAGCGGGGCTGGTCGCTGGCGTAGTGTATTTTTTTGTGCGGCTCTTGCACATGGAACACTCACCATATTGTTTCCTTAAGTCTACTAAATGCACGGAATGTGTGTGGAAATCGGCGCGGCGCGTATGAAAGAAAACATGAACGACCGCCACGGCGTCAGGCACGGCAACGGCGGCAACGGCATTCGTTGCGAACAACCGAACAACGCCACTGGCGGAGTGTCGTCGACGTCGTCGGCAGGCCCCGGCCAGCGGGCAGCAGAGAAGGCGGCGCAAAAATCGCGCACCACGGACCGCGAACCGCCCGAAACACACAACCGGGCGGAGGATAAACACACAACGGGGCGCGCGCGGGCCGACGGCAAGCGGGGGGCCCCAAACAAATCGGCTACACGGGCAAAAACCGTCCGCGAAATGAACGAAATTATTCTAGGGTTAAACTCATCGGGGACCTTGCAGTGCACATCGACTGGCGGATAATTGGTTAAATTAAGTCACGTGGTACCACCGTCTTACATAAAATTATTCAACGCCATAACCACGAACTTCACTCGGCACACTCGGCATTCGGCAACCTCGGCAACTCAGCTCGGGCCGGCCTCTAGGGGAATTTCGTGCTGCTGCCAGCCGGCCATTACAAATATTTACAGTTGGTACGACAGGAACGTATTATCTAGTATTTTTACGTGATTTTTACATGGCAATATGGCATAAAATCGCATAGTTTTAAGTTAGCATAACTTGTTAGCAGATAAAATAACAACTTTTGTTTTAAGCTGTTTTAAAAATGCACCGCGGTGCACCCTACATGTTGTAGTAGTTTCAGAAATTTCCAAAGCCGACGCTGTCGTGACAAATGTCCAAAATGTCTAGTAACTATGGTAACTATTCTAGTTACTACTATTAAAATCATAAAATCACTCAAATCGACCAAACGTCTTTCAAAAAATTCTAAGACCGTAAATAATTTTCATCTTCTACAATGTCCAAGGGAACAACGATCAAGGAAGCGATCAAAAAATGGGAGGAGAAATTCCCCGGCGAGGACATTAGCAAAGCGACATATGTTGGTTTTCAGTTTCAATTTCCGCCGATTGAAAAGATGGACAATTCCCTATCAGCTCTAGCAAGTGTTCAGTAAGTATTTTCTTAATAGAAAACAAGATCATAAAAACTGAACATAAAATTGCAGAAAACTGAGTTTAAGCACCAACATGATAGAAAAGATCGCTGGCATTTCTTCGCTAAAAAATCTCAAAATTTTATCGCTTGGCAGAAATTACATCAAAAACTTATCTGGGTTGGTAAGTTTTTTATGCATTGGGCAAGAGTAGAGCTAAATTTTAACACAAACATTAGGAGGGTGTAGCAGACACGCTGGAGGAACTTTGGATTTCCTACAATTTCATAGAAAAGGTCAAAGGAATCAACGTCCTCAAAAAGTTGAAAGTGCTCTATATGAGTAACAATCTGGTGAAAGACTGGTCAGAGTTTAACAAGCTGCAAGAACTTCATGCATTGGAAGATCTCGTTTTTATAGGTAATTTTCACACTAGGTATAAAATATAAAAGTATAGCATTTTTATTTATTGTTGTAGGCAACCCGTTAAGTGATAATTTGGATGAAACCGTGTGGAAAGCCGAAGCTTCAAAACGCCTTCCACTGCTGAAAAAGCTCGATGGCGATCCAGTATTGCGCGAGGAGAACGACTAATTACTTACCATATAATTTTATAATATACACCAAGTATTTTTTGAATTCTATGAATCTTCACTGTAATTTTCGACTTTCATGTCATTCAAACCAAGTTCTTCATTCTGTTCATAACTGCGTTCGTATCTTGTGATTGTGATTCTGTCATCAGCCGAATCTTCATCCCCCAAACTCTAAATTCCAAAACAACAAACAGTATACATGGTTATTTTTAAAAATTGATTTTTTTTTTCAAACTCTCACTTGAATGTAGCTATTCCCAGCAGGATCATCCAATACCAACGTGACTTGTCTCTTGCAATCAATGATTTCATCGAATTGCACTAAAAATGCATTGAGTTTGTTCGCCTTTTCACGATCTGTTGAATCTCCCAACATGTGCGAACGCTGCGGATCGCTTAGCTGCTCTTTAATCGCGCTGAGGATGCCCTCCACTGTGGTGAATCGCCCGCCGAGGGCATAAGAACCTACTTCGAAGTCAAGCTCGGGAATACTCAGCGAACAAGTCTCAGACTAAAAATATTTTAATGTAAGTTTTCGTTCAGGTGCGCATTAAAAATTCAAACACATACTTTGAGAACATCACGTGATAAATCCTCAATAGTTTTGATCATAATCTCCACCTTCAGGCCAGTCTCTTCAATGCCACCACTTGATTTCACTTCATTGGTGCGATTTCCACAATAATCACACACTGTGGCCATTATCACCACTTCTTTGAAGTGTGGAATGCCTAAAATCAGCAATGAATAATTTCATGTGTTACATTGACTTGCAGTGGCATGTTTTACTTGTAATCTTCATATTTGTATCACAAGGCGATCCACAGTTACTGCAATTGGTTTTGAACTGCATTACTTCACCAGCTTCAAACTCCTCCAGTGGATATTCATCCTCTGCAATTGGATGCAACAATCCATCTTCCCCATTGATTTCTTCATGAGTAAATAATCCCAAGTCATGATCATTCTTCTTCGTTCGTTTGAAGTGAGTTATTGTGCAATTTTTATCTACATGTGGTGCATTTGGATTTTCTATGTATGTATTGCCAGAAATATCTTGTAATATCTAGAAGTTCCAAATATTAATGTAAAGTTTGATAGTATTAAGCTTAGTATAAAGATTTGTCTTACAAGAGTGAATGGTTTTTCAACTTTCTTCAACTGCTGCATTCTTTCAATGAATGCATCAATCTGTTGAGCAACTTCTGGATGATCAATCCTTCTCTGAGCTTGATCCTGTTCTAATCCCGCTATTGATCTGTTTAACACACCCTCAACAGTGGTCACATCTCCCTTTTGGCTTTTCGATGGAATTTCAAAGTCCAGCTCAACAATTTTGACGCTCGCATAGTCTGAGCGGACCACTTGCCTGTTGAGATCATTTACTTCTTCAACAGTCAGTGTGATGCAAATGCCTTTTGTGGCTACTTGCCCTCCTGGTTGGAGTTCATTATTGTGATATCCACATTCCTTGCAACTAAACGACATTACTACCACTTCTTTGTAGTGAGGAATTTTCGTGAGTAGCAGTCTTGTGATTCCCTAGAAATTGTGGATTTGCCAAGGGCAATCAAAGGTAAAGGTAAAACACAAAAACATTTGTTGTTTTGTTCCCAACTTACATCTGCATGGCAATTCATGCATAATGATTCGATTTCGCTTGCTTCTGGTTCGGGATCATCAGCGCGCAATTCGCGAAAGATTGGTTTCTTTTCTTCCGTCATTACTGCTTTGTAATATCTTTTACGGTTATCTTTGCACGGTTGGAGTTTACTTGAACCTGAAGTTTTATAACCTCTTTTATACACGTAACACCGCGTAACACGTGCCGTGTTTGCCCAAGGTTGTGTTCTGGTTGCCGTTGCCGTGTTCAGTGTAGTATATACAGGGTGTTCTCGCCTATATACCAAACCACGCCTTTCTTGCCCACCATGAGATTTGCTTTCTCTCTCACACACCGACTCGTCAGCAGAGTCTGTTTCAGTTTGTTTGCCCACCATTTCCTACCACGTAAACGTCAGTTTTATGGTTTGAGGTTGGAAACACAGGAAGTGTTGGGCAAACCAACTGAAACAGACTCACCTGGCGAGTGGGTGAGTGAGAGAGAACGTGGTTTGTTTGCCCACCACCGTGCCAGCTGACTTGGATTACCTGTGATATATTTATATTCAGACCATTTCATTCTTTACTATTGAGCTGGATGTGAGCAGGATGCAAACAAACCAAACTGACATAAAGTCCTCGTGCCCATTTAATTATCGATTCAATTTTAAAGTTTGAGGGTTGGAAACATTGGATATGTGGCTTTCCAATGATCCGTCAGTTTGAAGGTTTGAGGTTGGAAACGCAAGTGATTGAGGGCAAATGAATCTTTGTTTCCCGTGGGAAATAAAGCTCACCTTTCCTCCCTATTTTTGAAGAAGCAAAGAAGCGTTTCCGCGCAAGTAGGCGAAAAAGTATATTGTGCAACAAGGGCGATGTGGTGCCACCTAGTGTTGAAAACAGCAACTATTAACTTACCGCGCTAGGGGCTTTAAAATTCCATTTTCTGGAAACTAAGTTCCCTCCCATGCCGTATCTGTTTGTCAACATTTGTAAAAAGTGTACACATAAAATAAAACCGCAAATAAAGTTACATGGACTTTGGTCGCGATGATTTGAGCGAAGCCCTAACCGCAGAATTAGATGGGCTTGGCTGTTGTCCTACGCCTGCCTCCTTAGTCTGCACGGCCACGCTTTCCGCATTAACACTTTCGCTGGTGGACGTTTCAACGGATCCTGTTTGCGTCCTGGATGTAGCATTTGAAACAAGATCATGCGATGTAAGCGATGTGCGGGATGAAGTCGATGGTGGTGAACTGCGTTGACCACGATGTCCACCAGCTGCTCGTTTAGCAGCCCTTTTGGGTTTACTTCTACTTGGAGACAAGCTCGTCTCGTCATATTCAGAGGAGGTAGTGACTGGTGCAACATCTTCGGGGTCTTCAGTGTGTATCTTGTTTGTCGGCGTTTTGCCGAAAGTAACAGTTGAAATAAACGAAGGTTGCACTGCTTTTCCAGTTGGACCAGGAGGAGGTGACGGTAAGGTAGTGCTGGTATAATAGGACTTGCTCATCACAGTACTTAGCAATGAGCTACTATCCGCATTGACTGCCTTTTCATAATGCTTGTCAGTCTTTTCATGCTCGGCGGCTTTAACAAATGGCGACTTGCTCTGGGTATACTGGAAACCAGAGACCACGTCATGCTGCTGCTTGTGGTGGTGATGATCATGATGATGATGACGATGATGATGTTTATGGCTTCTGTGCGACTTTGCCGATGTGGACGATTGATTATGATCGTGATCGTCATGATGATGGTCACCGGCTGAGCTCTCCGAATCATACTTGCTGTGCTTCCTTTTATGCGCTCGTTTCATCCTGGCGCAGTTCTTCGATTTGCATTTGGGATCCCCGCAGGGGCTCTCTCCATGCCTATGATGCCCACCAGCAGCATGCTTCCTTCGATGATCTCGTCGCTTCTTCGTCGAATAAGTGTAATAAGGGCAGCATAACCGTTTAAAGATAATCATGGTACAAGCCAAGGGATAAGTGTAGAAGAACACGAGATTGGAGCAGAAAGCGGTTGCGATTGACATGTTTCGCGTCCTGCAGCGAGTTTTTGGATGCACCGGCCAACCTTTATCGTCATAGATCACTTTCTTCTCGTGTCGCAGGGAATTCTCATAATAGCGTGTCATTGGTTTCGGCAGGTCAAGGACAACTGCAAGGCCCCACATTCCAACTGGTATGCACCACAGTCCTACGATCGCTTTAAACAACCCTAGCAACAGCAACATGCCCAGTAAAAACAGGACAAAGTAGAAAGCAACTGAAACAAGATCATCCAGCATGGTGAAGTGGATCATGTAGGTGACAATCGGCAGGGATCCTTCAAACCCTGCAGCGTGGTAATGCTCCAAGGACATTGGATTGCACCGCAGGCCAGTGACAGAAGCAACGCATGCGCACAAACAGTACCAGCCACAGACGCACCGATCGAACTTCTGAATCCGCACCCGGCGCAAAGCAACCAATTCATGGCGTTTGTTTAGCACCTCAACGGAACAGTACATCAAGTCGGTTGGTAATGTCTCCTTGATTTCCAGGTTAAAAATGTGCAGGTTCTGCGGTGCAATGAGCACTAGTTTAGAGCGTATCTTACTGAAATATTCAGGTAATTCCAGCGGAAAGTCCGTGAGCTGCACCATAAATTTAGTGGAAATTAAACCAGTGTTCAACACTTTTATAGTGATCATCGTGTACTTTCCACAGGTGCTATCAACATACACCTCCGTAATGGCGGCGTTGGCAACGTCCCTGATCACAGAGTTCTGATCAGATTTAATCTCAATATCGATGATGGTAATGTGCGCACCGGAGTATTCAACAAACAGATACTTCTCCCCCGTGCTCTCGTTGACGTACAAGGGCTGTTGGGTAATATTCGCGTGGTACTTTAAAAAGTAGCAACCCTTCTTGCTTTTTGTCTCGAGATACTTATCATTCCGCCAGAGATGTTTCGGCTGATTATGGAGACAGGTCCCGCGTGGGAGGCCACATCTTTGGGGCTGTTTGTAGAATGCCTCGAAGCCCACACCAATCATATCGCAAAGCTCACCCTCCAATGCAATGCGATTGGATGGCACTACCAAATACTCATCGGGACCGCCCATCATTTCCGAAAACTTATTAATATCACAGGCACGAACACCCTCGGGAATGAGTATGCGCTTCAAGTTCCAGTTATCGTACAGCGAGCTATCGCTCAACGTCTTGTCGGAGAAGGTCATTGACACTGTGGGGAGTGCATCTTCATAGTGTACGTAGCGATTCCCCAGGCGTATGGTACCGTTGGTCACCTCGCGCCATATATCTGTTCGGGACTGCGTCTCGTAGCGTTCGTAGATGTTGAGGTAGACGATCTGCTCGATGTTCGGCTCGCCGAGGCTGTAGATGCCATACCACACATCGGAGAAGCGTAGGCAGTGCGAAGACTCGTGATAATGCTCTGGATCCTTACCAGGCGGAGTATAACGATCAGCGCAGCTTTGCCCACCGCGTTTCTGCACACCGCTTGGAAACGTCTGCCGCATCTTCCTTGCGAGTGTAGCCGTGAACGTCTCTCTGGCTTCGACGTCAATTGGATTGAGGTACGGCGCTGGGTTGTGCGATTTCTTGATATCGTCCATGTACTGCATGCGATTGGTAATTTTGGTACCAATCGTAGACATTTTCTTTAAATACGCCTGTGAGCCCTTGTTACTGTCCGAGTTGAGTTCGCGCTTCATTGTGAGGTAGAATGGATGGTACGTTGTCGTGTGGTGATGTTCAGTGTGCTGCTGGGATGAGTATGTGGTGTACCTCCAACGACTTTTGGCCGCTTGTCTCTGATGCGCTGTTTGCTGTTTATGAAATGCGCGTTTCTTTGGCTCCGCTTCAAACTTACACGTAGAGGAAGAACAGCTTTCGGTGCTTGAACGTTGCTTTTCTGGACAACGCCCGCCACCAGAGGGCGGCACATGCGTTGTAAGATTCATCACATAAGCATCATGCACCAGCTGATTCATACCCACATCGCTGTAGTAATTTCGTGGACATCCAACGCGATCCAGCAAAAACGCCGGATCACTGTAGCTGATAATCTCCTCATTCTTGTCATTGTGACTGTCCGGTTGCCGCATCAGGTTCTTGTTCGTATCGCACGAGCAGCAGAATCCCTCACTGTAGGGAATAGGCTTCCCGTCAAACTTTACAATGCCGCAGGTGCTTTTCCGCGGCGTGGTGTAACACCCGGTGTAATTAGCATCCTGCTTGTTGTACACCTCCTCACGGGCTTCGGAGTTGACGTAATCAATGAATTTAAGGTGAAACGACTTGGAGACCGGCTCCTGCCGTAGGCGTATGACGTACGGGTTGAGGAGTCGCACGGATTTCTCCGTTACCGGGTCGTAGACGTGGTCAAGAACGATGTATTGCGATTTGCACACAATGGAGCCCTTGTGATGCAGCTTCATGGTCATGATGATCTTGCTGCGGCAGTGTGTGACGCGCGATTGTATCAGCGGCTCGTCTTCGTCGAAGCCTTGGAAGCTCTTGATGTTGAACTCGCTGCCGGGCATGATGGGTTTGTTCATTGTGCGGGAAACGTGTCCGTGGGATTCGCCGGGGCCGAGGTTTGGACAGCGCACCATCACTGCGCGGATTTCGATTGGCGGCGGCAGGACTCTCACGCAACAGCGCATATTCTTCTCGCAACATTCAGCGTTGCGATGTGCTTTGTTTAGTTCTTCTTGGTCGGCCATTGTTACGCGGCGCATACGCCGTGCATCAAGCATAAATGCAAGGAGTAAAACGAGTAAAAATGGGATGTGGTTAGACATTTTTTGATAAAGTTGTGCGAGTTTGTCAAAAAGACGTTGACATTTTCAGATAAACAAATAGATTAATCTAGGGAGATGTCATTGTAGGTTAGGGTCTTGCGAGGTTAAGACGCCTCAATGGTGAATCTCGTGTGTGGTTTGGTTGCCTATAGTAAAAAATAGCTGGTATCAAGGGCTCTTAACAAAGGTAAACAAATTGTGACGGTAACCTCAAAAGTCACGTGATTTGATTGATCTATTTGCACAAAAATCCAAGCATAATTTTTTTCAACATTTTTTATTTTTATAAATGTAGGTGGTACATTACAATCTACGCGGCCGCATCATCACCCTTCGTGGTTCTTGTGTAAATAAGTTGCGCGCGATGTTGGACAACTTGCTTAATCAAGCCTGCAAAGAATTTATAGAATCAGTAAAACTATCCCCATAACCCCCAATTTAGAAACAAATTAAAAGTAACTATCAGACTCATTAAATCAGTTTTTCCTCTCATGGAAATCAAGCGAAAATAAAGTTCTCATCACAATAAAGGCCGCTACAAAACTGCCCGTGGATGAGAACAAAAACAATCCTGGCTTTTCAACTTTCAACCAATTAAAAGCCAGAATTCAGTTTTCGTTCTTGTTCACAGGCTGTTCAGCAGCAGCCTTAAGCCAAAATGCTAAATGTCTAAATTACAAAATTGCCTACCTTTCTGTGTGAGTTCAATGAGTGCCCTCCTGGCAAGGGAACCCCTAACTTTCAAACGTTCAGACACCACTGAAGGCGTAATTAGCTTGTAGGAGGGTACTTCCTTGTAAAGCTTATCATAGGTGGCCTTATCAAACAGCACCTGGTTGTTCAGCTTATCGCGGACTTTGCCCTTGGACCACTTCTTCTTCTTAGCCTTGCCGCCGCCGGATCCTTCCTTCTTCTTCTGGGTCTTTTGCGGCTGTTTCGCCGACGACTTCGTATCCTTCTTAGGCGGCTACAATCAACAAAACGATATCAAAACACTGTTCATACAAAACATTGCAATGCGTTTGCAATGTCTTTGCATTGCAAGAAGAAGATTGCATGAAGATTCAAGAATGAGATTTATCATCATTCGTCACAAAACACGATTAGTACAGCATGTGCGGTACGTAGATAGGTTAAAAACTTTGAAACGAAATAAAATGCGAAATTAAAAGGTTTCACTGGCTGAAACTTGCTTCATCTATGAACTAACACTGATTATTACGTTACCCGCGTAATTTTATGAGTTATTTTTCGAGAAAAGTTGCGATTTTATGAATTAAAATATAAAACAACGTTTCACTCACCATGATGGCGCACGAAAGAACGAAGCGGAAAGAGAAATGGTGGCCGTCGCCTCCGAGACGTCAATATACAGCGTTGCCACTTCCGTTGTGGAAGGAAAACACTAGCACAAGTTTAGTAACATTTGTTGTTCGGTCATCTTCGTCATTTTATATAATTATAATCAGTGTTTTAAAATACTACCTGTACTTAAGCGTCTATTTATATCTTGTTGCATTATTTCGCAGGCTTTACTGATGAGGTTTTAATCTTTAGAAGCGAATTTCAATGTTGTTGTTTTCAACTCTGTGAAATCAGATTATTTCGTCGAAACATTCCCCAGAAAACAAAAGTCCCTAGCCAGCAATGTGCGTATGTGTCAATGTGTCAACTGTCAGGTGTCAGTGTCATTTCGGCTGCCGTAGTGGTGCACAGGCCAGCAGCGGCTCGCAGCAGTTTGCCCTGCAGTTGTAAGAACTTGTCAGCCGGCAGCGGGCTGGTCCACCAACAAATATTTTAGTAAACAACGCAACGTAAGGTGCAGGTGCTGACTCTGCGGAGGTTCGCGGGTGCCTGACATGTTGTTATAACTCAATCCGGCGCCGACAAACCCTTGCGCTCCCTGAAAAAAACACCGATTTCAAATGCAAATTGCGATTGGTAATTCACGGCACGGCCGTTACTCATGTGCCTAGGTGGAGAAACATACACGTCAACAAAAGTCGCAAGCACCAAGTGGAGCTGATGAAGGATGCGCCCACAAGACAACAGTAGTAAATCGCTCACAGGCCCCAGCCCGTGTCGCTAACACGTAAATCCCTCATTTCCGTACTAACTCTAAGCCTTTGCTTCCCGTTCTGTAAAGGGTGCACCAATGCACGTTGCCCGCACAATAAGCGAGTGAAACAAACGCAAACCAAGAAGATGCTGCCGCTTTCGCATAAAGACAGCCTGAAGCGCGGCGGCTTCGGTTCGCGCATCAAAGACAAACTCTTCAGCTGGATGCGCCTGATCTTCGCCGATAAGAATTCGCGCAACCTCTTCCTCTTTCTCCTGCTCAACCTGTCCTTTGCCTTTGTGGAGCTTAGTTATGGCATCTGGACCAACAGTTTAGGTACAACTCAATCTTCATTAATCTTCACTGTTTGTTACGCTCGACTTATAGTACGATTTTAGCCGTAATTTAATTTGGTCCGAAATGATTAATGTTACGATTTCCCTAAACGCATTTATAGTTCGAACGTGAGAATCGTTTCATCTTTTTCCGTTACGTTATTACAATCGTACGATCTTCCGATTCTTACATTCGAACTATAAATACGTTTAGGGAAATCGTAACATTAATCTTTTCCGACTAAATTAAATTACGAGTCTAAAATCGTACTATAAATCGAGCTTTACACTGATTGTGCTAATGTGGTCTTGCTCTGATTGTTTTAGGCCTTATATCTGATTCCTTTCACATGTTCTTTGACTGCACTGGCCTGCTAGCTGGCCTTGCAGCATCTGTGATCACCAAGTGGAAGGCAAATGACAAGTATTCCTATGGCTATGTGAGGGTTGAAGTGATTGCAGGCTTTGTCAATGGCCTGTTTCTCTTGTTCATTGCCTTCTTTATCATGTCAGAGGCTGTGGAGAGAGCTATTGAACCACCAGAGGTATGTGCATGAAATTGTTTAAATTTAACTAGTGATGTGGATTTTAATGAAAGATATGAATCTTTCATAAGTTTCACATTTGAAATTTGTTTAATTTCGGAAAATGAAATTTAAAAAGCGTGGGATTTTCGAATTATTTAATATACTGCGTTTTGAGTATGCTGTCCGATTGTAACTGTTGTTTTGTCATTGTTCTGTACAATGTCACTAATTGATTAAACAATGACAGAATTATACATAATTATAAGTTACAATCAGACAGCTTACACTAATATTTGCTATTTTTAGTAAAATAGTTCAAAAACAAAGAAAATTTTAAAAATAAACCAATATGAACATAATATGAATAAATACGATAATTATTCATGCACATGTGAACATGTTTGCATCTCGATTTGCGCAAAAATAAGATAAACATTGGGAGAATTTGAATTTGCCGCCATTTCACTTAAATTTCATTTCCGAAGTTTCATGAATATGAAACGTATCCACATCTCTAACTTTAACTAAAATTTAAACCTTTTGTCTTTTTTTGGGGGCAGGTAAAACACGAGCGATTATTTGTTGTATCGGTGCTGGGCTTCATCGTAAATCTAATCGGCATCTATGCGTTCCAACACGGCCACGGGCATTCGCACGGCGGCGGCGGATCGCACGGGCACTCGCACGACGGCGGCGGCAGCCACAATCACGCGCACAACTCGCACGGACACAGCCACGACCACGATCTGGACTTCAGCGGCAACAATTCGGTGATAATGAAGGGCGTCTTCCTGCACATCCTCGCCGATACGCTCGGCAGCGTCGGCGTGATCGTCTCCGCCATCCTCATGCAGATGTTCGGCTGGATGATCGCTGACCCCATCTGCTCGATGTTCATCGCGATCCTCATCGCGCTCAGCGTGCTCGCGCTGATCAAGGACGCCGTGGTGATACTCATGCAGCGGCAGCCGTACGCCCTCGACACCATCCTGCCGCAGTGCTATCAGAAGGTGGTCAGCCTCGCCGGCGTCTACTCCGTGCAGGAACCGCACTTTTGGACGCTCTGCAGCGACGTGTATGTCGGCGCGCTCAAGCTGGAAGTGTCTAAGAACGTCGACCCCAAGTATGTCATCTCGCACACGCACATGATCTTCGCCGCCGCCGGCGTACGGCAGCTCTACGTGCAATTGGACTACACGCCCATGTGATGAACGTGCGCACGACGACTAGCAAAAGATGTGTAAATGTACGATGAAAGTAACGCAACACGCAAACCAAAGCGGCAAGTAAAAACCTGGACGAAACAGCAGCTTTGTTTTTTGTGTTTTTACTTCAAACATCTTTTTGTTTTGCATTTACCAAAAACTATTTGTATTACCTAATTACCGATAAAGCAAGTGGGACGAGTGGTGCAAGAAAACTGCAATTATTCTAGTATGCTAGTACATACATGGTGCATGCATTGACAAACGCGCAATGCAGTTGATAATAAGACAAACATTCCACAATTGTTATTAATGATGCGCGTATTCCGTCGGTCTGAATGCCATGTCAACAAAGTCAAAAAAAAGTTTATACATTTATAGGCAGATAATGGATACTTCAGAGGCATCTATGTAGGTGTTACGGTTATAGTGCATAATCTGTAAATGTGCACATTTACCGGCGAATGTTCACAGATGCGGTTAAAGTGCATTGAATATAAAATGTTCCACGTGGGAGGTTTATTTCCAGTCACGGGAAGCAAATTATCAATTATTCGTAACCTCGCTTGCGCTGCAATGCAACGCAGTTTAAGTGCATAGGCAGCGCAAATAATTGACAATTTGCTCCCCGTTACCCCCTCCCCCTTCGGAGGGGGCTAGATGGAAATAAACCTGCCGCGTGGAACCAGGGCGATTGATAGGACTCCCAGCACTTTATTTTATATTCAATGCACTTTAACCACTTTCATGCGAGAGTGTGCACATTCACCAGTATATGTGCACATTTACCGATTATGCACTATGACCGTGACATATGTAACACTGTGAAGCAAAGACCGCAGTATTACGAGCACACATTGTTATTCTACACTACACATTTTGAGATGTAAATAGAAATGTGGAGATTGTAACATACAATTTTTACATAACAATTTTATAAATATTATTAAGGAGATTGTTGTCCAGTGGATGTGGAGTTTGATAGACAGATTATGCTCGCTCGGATTATCAAAAAAAGTTTTGAAACCAAGAATCAACCAGGAAATAAATAAATTTAGTTGTAAATTTATTTCAACCGTACTTAATGATGTGATGGCGATCATTGTTTGGCCTAAAATCTCTTCCAATTCGTAAAGAATGCAAAAAAAATAGTATGCCTGTAATGGAGAATAAATTTTTGTTCATACTTGTGTGCTTTTTACTCTAATCTTGTGATCACGGTAAGTAACGGTAGGTAATCTTATCAAACTGGCGTCCATTAGAACTAGACTACGAAAACTCGAGGAAAAGTGAAACACCTTGACACAATACCGGCGAACTATGTACATGTTTTAGACACAAAAACCATTAGCTTTTTAGGCTAATTACCCAAAACTTATCTAAAGTTTGATTTTATTTTAATAAACAACGTAAGAAACAAATTATTTTGACAGCTTTTGTTTGTTTTTATGATGGGTTCAGACATTTTAAATAACCTGCAATTTTTTAAATGTAAAAACGCTTTAAACCATTTAAGGCCGAGCTAAATTGATTTATTTTGCGTATTGATTAGATTGATGTAAGCCAATATTTGTAAAACATCGATTTCACTAGTTTTAACTTAAGATTTTGAATGAATTTGCCTGAACCCACCATAACACAAGAGCGTCGTAGAAGAAATTTTGACAGCAACGCATGCGCAAGTCCGTTTTGCACGCTTGAAGCTCTCTACAGCCAGAAATATTGTGGAAAATTCTTCAATCAGCTTCTTCTAGATCTCTAGAACAACATTACAACATCAATTGACATTAAACAACCCCATTCCCAGTTTCATTTATTCATTTTATTAATCAAGGCATTATACTTAAGCATCCACTAAAATTTTATCTACAATCTCCACTTGCCTCGCCTCTCACCATTGGAATAACGCCTCCCGTTCGTAATTTTCTTAGAAAAATCTATTTAGATCTATGCGATTAGTACAAATACACGAGATGTTTGCTGTTTCATCCATCTTATTACAAAAAAAAAATGTAGAAATCCAACAGTACCAAATACACCATTCAAACAAACAAATTGGTTGCGCACGACGACGTTTAACAGCGTGAAATTACTTCACATTTTACGACAAAATCCATGCACGTACGCGGGCTTTATCATTACACAACGTTGGTTGGTGGCTCTGGAGTATGCGAAACAATGCATATTTATCGTTATTTGATTCGTGGGCTTACGACAATTGGATATTACGTTTAATTTAGTTCCGACTTTGTATTACTGGGATACCCGGCTACGATGAGTTCCGAAAGTGTGGGCATGAATGTTGGTAAACTGCGTTTATGACGTTCAATTTCGATTAACGGTCGATTAAATTTATGTACACGTTGGAAATTGGCTGTGGATGGAGAATGATTCTTTACTTGAATGAGAATGACATTTCACTCACTTCAGTTCGGAATGACCAATTTGTTATCACAATATAATATGTTCTTACGCGATATTAGTGATTTGTTGTTATTGCACACGAAATGGTTGCCATTTTGTTCATCGCGTTACTTCGGATTTTTGATCGCTTCTACCAGCAATGTGTGCGTTTGTTACTTTCGTTTCATGTTTGTTCTTAATACATAACTGCATGTTATTGTTAATTAATAATATAATATACGTGTTTACCTCGTTGACGGTTAATTAATAAATAAACATAGTAATGAGTAATATGATTTGTAGCAATAATAGGAATTATCCGTAAAGTACGTCGTAGTATCAAAAAATATATAACTTAAAAATTACGAATTAATTACTGTATGCGTATCATTTGCAATGAGTGCGTGTTCTTTACTCTCTGCGCGTGTATTACGTTTTAATCGTAGGTAATTTCAGTCGGTTATTATAAGTATTCAGTTGGTGACGGCGTTCTCCTTATTTTTCTGCAACAAAGAAAATGGTACGAAACTTATTAGAATAGGGTTGTCAAGTGCTATGCTGAAAAAATATATGTTGTTCTTTGTGAAAAGTTTTTTGCGATTTTTTTGGAGCCTCCTTAACGGTTTTAGGCATGGTAGAAGCGTTTGAAGTGTGACTCATTGCAAACTGTAAAATTTTATTTTGACCGTTTGCAAGTTTAAAAAAAAATCGCAAAAAATCTCAGAAGTGTAACTTTTCACGAAGAACTGGAAGAACTTTTTTTTTTCAGCATAGCACTTGACAACCCTATTCACAACAAAGGATTTTTCTATTGCTGAACACACTCAAGCATGCACTTTTGTCCTTTTGTTAATAAGGAAGTGAAATGTTATAATGTAATGTACCTTCATCTTTTTCTTTTTATTCTTTTTCTCACCAATATCAGATACGGATGAAGTGGCACTTGAATCGGTGGATACGGATACTAAATGTGGTACACTCTAACGTCGGGAAACACGTTGCATGTTAGAGTTTGGAATAGCGAAGCACCATCAATGAAATTAATGCACAATGCACAATAGAACAGTTAGTTATTCAGTACTTACAGATATTAAACCAGCGGTAGGACCGTTAGTACTATGACTATTAGTTATAATTGCCTATAAGAAGAAGAGCATTAAAGCCAAAGCAAAGATGTGTTAAACGTAGTGTTAAAATGTGCCAAATTATGCAAATGTTTACCTCATTCAGACTTTCAGTTTTCTGACGCAATTGCTCTTCTTTCAACTGAAATACAAAACGTAATGATAAAGTATGATCAAATTAACATTTTATACCAATATCTATCTCTCCAGTTAACTTAACGTGGCCCGTGCAAGAGAAATAAGTTTTTAGGTTGGACTAATTCCCACAAAGACGGGGTTTGTCTTTTTTAGTTAGTTTATGATATCTTACTTTTATGATATCTTATTTTCGTAGTGTGGTCACGGGATGCAAACCCCAGTTCACAATGAATAAATTATTTATTAATTTATCTAATTTCAATTTCGAAAAAGAAAATTTAATTGACTATGGTCGCAGATAAAGTACTGTACATACAAGTGGAAAACAGAATTATATACTCGCGAAATTACACGCTCGCGTCGCGTGTAAATATTTCGTTCGTAATATAATTCACTGTTTTCCACTTTTAGTATGT
>JARJDQ010006762.1:0-19818 GCA_030264215.1 Geostiba sp. GC000077 | reverse complement strand
GGAATACGAATTTTTTTTTATTGCAATTGGTGAATGCGCGCACTTCAGCACCCGCCGGCGGCTCTTAACGCGCCCTCCACTTTGACGGCGAAGTTTAACAAAAATATACATAGTTATGGAGCGGATGAAAGCGCGGTTAAAAGCTTTGAACCTGCTGTCATCAAATGCGAGAAAAGCACGACTTAACCTTTCCTTTCATAGTGCGCCCAGCAAAGACATGCTGCACACATTTTTCGGGCTCCGGACGGTGTTTGATGTTTGGCGAGGAACGAAGAATAATCACATTTGAATTCTCGTAATCATTGTGCCTGGGTAACGATGGAGTTATCACTTAACCCGGGGCCCGAGTTTGCTTGATTGATTACCGTCGCGAGGCGTCCGAAACAGGTGTCGAGGTGATTGCGCGATGTTCGTTTTTTACGCGCTAGTTAGCCGAACGACCGAACGTCCAATACAATATTGCTTTGATGTCCGTAGCGTGGTAGCCGAGGTGATATATGACCGTGACATGGGAGTTTGTTGTATGATGGGCGGCATGTAGCAAAACGCTGCGGCATTGTTCCCGACGGGTGGCTGCACAGAGCACAGGGCACAGCAAACACGCGCTGGGTAAATGAAGATGATTCCGAGCTCTATACGGCTGCTTCAACTCAACATTGACGACACAGCGGCATTGTTTAAAGTTGCCATATTGATTGTTGAGCACCCGGGGGCGAGGATGTGGATGCGCCGGGCGTTTAATTTGACAATTTCGCAATCGTGCGGCACAGCGATGATTATCGCACCAGGGACCTTCTCACCGTTTGATTGAATTGTTTTCCAGGTGCGTTGCAATTGTTCAGGCTGGGAGCAACATCCGGACCCGTCCCGACTCCGGGCGGGTTTTCTCCAGTCCTCTCGACGAAAACGCTGTCACTGCGCGACGCCGCGTCGGCACCAGATTCCTTCTGGAAGATGCCGCACAAAGGTATGTAGGCTTCAAGCATGCCAACAGTTTGTGTCCTTACTGCCAGAGTCCCACACACGCTTTGTAGCAAAAGAGAGATGATCATTGATGTCATTGATGAAATTAGAATGAACGGCGTCCTGTAATCAAACTGCAATTAACTCGTATTTTTTTGTGAGGGGTCTTCCCTCTTCAAAGTGCGACTTCCTCTATCTATTGCACATACGTGTGCGGTGCACGCCCCTGATTGGTATAGAAATCGGGGCGGGCTGGAGGCATGAGGTGGCGAAGCAAGTTGTGTCGCTTAGCGCACGCGAGAGCGAATTTTCTGCGGGCGCCTCCGCCGGTAATATAATTTTGATATAACTTGCTTATGTATGCCGCCGCCGCCGCCGCGAGTGCCTGTAACGTCGATTTCGCAATTCTATAGAATAGAAATCATCGTCGCGTTCGTTATACCATATACGGGATATGTGCGTACGCGCCAGGGATTTCAGATTTATTATATTCGACGGTGTGCGCCGATGCTGTACGCGTGTAGGTGTGGAATGGAAAAGTGCAAAATCTGAGCGAGGGTTTGCGACAATCGCGTTTCACAGTGGCTGCTCCCAATACAGCAACCGCACACACGCGTTTTCTCTCGTCGGCGGCGCGGCGGGCGGCACACCTGTGATGTGTGCGCTTTTCAGCCCCCGCGCTCGCCGCGCGTCGATAAATCACTCATATCTGGTACGCGCGGTGCGCACCGGCCCATTGTCGAATAATGCGCCGATGCTTCGATTATTTCGCGCGCAATTTTGTGGTCGCCGCGGCGGCGGTAAGAGGCGCCCCCCCAAAAAATTCTTGCACGTCGCGCGGTACATTCATGGCAAACGCGCGCTCGGGTGAGCGCGTAATGGGACACATATTAAATTTGGTTTACATCTACATGCGCATGGCGAGAGCGAGAGAGGAAAAACCGCCGATTTGATAGAAAAACAGCGCGCGCGCCGACGGCTACGCTGCGCCTGCTCCGCCTCCCGGCTCTGGCGGCGGCAGGCTCGCACCGTGTGCAAACGTGCCGACGAATGGCACCCGAAAAGAAAAATCGAAACGCGTACACACCATTTTCGCTGCGGGGAAAATGTGTTGCAAACGCGCGACGCCGTGCACCCGTCACCGCCACCGCCGCCACGCTATCGCCCAACTCTGTCATCATTAATTCATGTCTGGTCGACTTTGCGAGCTTGTCACCATCTTGCCGGTTTAAAGAGCACCCCTCTCCGCGCTTTCACGTCTGGGTACATCCTCAATTCTCCATGTAATGTTAAGGCTAATGCAATTGAACGCGAGTGTCGCGAGCTCCACGGGTTGCCGAGTCAACAAAGCGGCGGCGACGCCATTTTCACAGTCGCACTTTATGAATTTCCCCGAGTTAACTTTGCTTTAAATGAATTTTCCGCGCGCGGCAATCGCGTGCATTGCGCGCGAATTCTTGTAGGCAACTTCCGCATGTACCTCGTAAGTTTGTAATCATTCTTGGGCGCAGGGGTGCGTTTAATGTGTGTAAGCGCATAGAAGTTAACCGCCGATATGTCATCGGCAATAATAAAGCACCAATAAGTCGTATTTGCGGGGTTGGCGCGTTCGCTTGAGCGGCTGCCATCATTACACAATGAAAGTGGTTTATACACAAGAGGATATAGTAATGGATGAAAAGGGGTTTAAGTGCATTATAATCCGATGCTACATTAGTGAATAGATTAGTGCCGAGGCTGGCTCCATATTAAAGTAACCTATACACATTCGTTGACTACAGAAGTGCACTGCTCGGCACTGTCGCTGATTTAGCTCAGCGCCCGAACGCTACTTATTGAAAGCAAGGGAGGGATTCCGAAGTTGGCAACTTGCTCATGGAGTTCATATTCACAGTCGCTTCGAGCAGAATTTCTCACTTGTATATGTGAAGAGCTCCGACATGCTTCGGATGCTTCTCCCCAGGTCCCCAGTCCCCGGTCTATTCTAATGAAAATCCGAATCACAATCCTCGCTCACGCACACCTTTAGCATAAGAGTAATAAAACACAGTCTAACGGGTCGCATAACAACAATAATTTAAATGTTAATAGTCTTTGTTCCAGAAGAAGATCTAATGCATCACATGGGCCAGAGCACGATATTCGGCTGCTCGTCGGCCGGCCACAGCGGCATCAATCAATTAGGCGGTGTTTACGTTAACGGCCGCCCGCTGCCGGACTCCACGCGCCAGAAGATCGTGGAGCTGGCACATTCGGGCGCGCGGCCCTGCGACATCTCCAGGATACTGCAGGTCTCCAACGGATGTGTTTCCAAAATTCTCGGAAGGTGCGCTACCATCCACCCGCATCAAATCGTATACCTATACAACCAATGCTCATGAAACAATTGTTTGCGGTGCAGGTATTACGAGACTGGTTCAATCAAGCCGCGCGCCATCGGCGGCTCCAAGCCACGCGTCGCCACCCAACCTGTTGTCAACAAAATCGCCGACTACAAACGCGAATGCCCCTCCATCTTTGCATGGGAAATTCGGGACCGACTCCTCTCGGAAGGAGTGTGCAACAACGACAACATTCCAAGTGTAAGTGGCCTTATACTTTTTCGTTCAAGAAATCTATAAGAATTTTAATGGTGCAAGCCCAGGGACCCAGGATGCTTATTCTTGATACTCGCTCTCCTATTTATGGCTGGAGAATGTAACAGCAAGAGTAGAAAACTCTTTCGGTTTGAGGGCATTCTATTGTGAAGATTAGAGGCGCAGAAAGCAAACCAAAGATTAATTCACAATTGGAATGATCTGGACAGAAGAAATTATTAGTGTGAAATACAGAATAAAATATTCCTATTATTTTGGATCAACGACTCCAATCACGATAATATGCGTTATTGAAAGAGTCGCCCAGGTATTAGTTAGTTTACTTGGTGGTTGGTAGAGGGGAAAATAAAGTTCAAGAAATCTATAAAAAATTCAATAGTGCAAGTCCAGAGTGTTTATTCTTGAAACTCTCTCACCTATTGAGTATGGCTGGAGAACGTAACAACTCTTCCGGTTTTAGGGCATTCTATAGAGAAGATTAGAGTCGTAGAGAGCGAACAAAACAGTTCTTCAGAATTAGAATGATCTGGAGAGAAGAAAATATTAGTGTAAAATACAGAATAAAATATTCTAATTATTTTGGATCCAAACGACTCTAACCTTATTGAAAGAGTCGCCCAGATAATTGATGCAGGGGAAAATTAAGTTTAAGACATCTATAAGAATTTCAATGGTGCAAGTCCAGCACCTAAACCATGTAACAAAATAGGAAGAAGTTTCCTCTCTATTCCATTAGTAAATGCATAAATAACCAGAACCACGGATATAGAGAGGAAATTTCTTTCTATTTTGTTGCATGGTTCAGGGGCAGGGTGCTTATTCTTGAAACTCGCTCACCTATTGAGAATGGCTGGAGAACGTAGCAGCAAGAGAGCAAAACTCTTCCGTCTATAGAACATTAGAGTCGTCGAGAGCAAACAAAATATTACTTCAGAATTAGAATGATCTGGACAGAAGAAAATATGAGTGTAAAATACAGAATAAAATATTCTAATTATTTTGGATCCAAATGACTCGAACCTGCAATGACGTCACGATAGAATGCCTTATTGAAAGAGTCGCCCAGGTATTTGTCAGTTTTCATGGTGCATGGGGCAAATGAAGGTCAAGAAATCAATAAGATTTTCAATGGTGCAAGCCCAGGGTGTTTATTCTTAAAACTCGCTCACCTTATTGTGTATTGCTGGAGAACGTAACAGCAAGAAAGCAAAACTCTTCCGGTTTAAGGGCATTCTATCGTGAAGAGCAGAGTCGTAGAGAGCAAACACAAGATGGAATTAGAATGACCCGGACAGAAGAAAATATTAGTGTATAATGCAGAATTAAATATTCTAATTATTTTGGATACAATTACGTCACGATGGTATGCCTTATAGAAAGAGTCGCCCATAGGTATTAGTCCAGAATACTTGGTGCATGGGGAAAATTAACAATGGTAAATTTAGATAAACGGATGAGTGCAGCTTGAGAGCATAATAACGGTGAACAGCCACTCGAGTTGTCTTTTGTGCCAACTTTATTTATAAGAAATTTTTGCACAGAACGCACCGCATTGCACCCAATTTTTAATGTGCAAAGGCATTCAATGCGTTTGAAAAGCTACTCGAATCGCGTTTTGTGTTTGGTGAGAGAGAGAGACGTTTTCACGGCCATTTCCATTCCGGACCGGCGCGCTGCGCCTGCCGAAGGATCGCCCGCACAATGTGCGTGGCGGGCGTGCTCAAGCGCGGAGCCGAAATTATATTAAGCACGCACGCGCAAATTTATCGGAAAATTTTGATTTGTTTACACGAAAATCAGGCGGCAAATTTAATAACACGCCAGCGCGATTGGCGCGCGATTTTGTTATTGTCCTCGCGTTCGCGGAATCATTGATTAAATAGCGATTAAGGCGCCGCAAAGCAAAACACTTAATCAGCTGTGTACATATATTCGCGCACCGGGGGATAATTTCGGAGTCGCCGGGGTGCACTTGGCGGGCTTAAGTAGAAGTGTCAGGCGAAAAAATGCCATCATCTTGGATAGATAGTCCAGTTCCAGAGTGTGGTGGTTGGGTGCGCTCGGGGCTGAGTGCGCCACACGAAGAGTTGGGAATTTATTAGCCTGCACTCTATGCGTTCGTGCAATAAAAACCGACAATACACTTACTTCCCGGTCGTGTCGCAATAATAGTCGACTTCGAACTCGTCGCGCCGCGGCCGGGGTGAGAGGCGAAAAGGAACAAGACGGGCGGATAGGTCAAACAATTCGGACGCAATCGAATGTGAAGAGGAAATGCCGGCGTAAGGAGGAAAACGTCTGTAAATGGGACCGTTTCGTCGCCGGAGATAGCAGCGATCGAACATTTTTAACATGATCACGAATTCCATTCGTTAAACTGCTTATTTTATGGTTTTGGGGCTATAGGAGGGGGGGGTGGACTGGTGGCCGTGCGCTTTCGCTCCTTTTATTCGTCGGGTCCACTCCTTTTTTTATGGCTTTTTTCGCCTCCCGTTGCGTATAGACGCGCGCCTGGCGCCGTAAAAGGGACGACGCAGCGCGAATAACGCCGCAGCGGCGGGCAAAAGCTCCTGCGAAACGGAGAGCGAACCAAAGTAGTCCACCATTTTCTGTAATCTCTATCTATTTTTATAATCCCCTCGGTTGCGTTCCAACACACCTCCCCCAGCTGGTGGTTACCGTAGCAACTAGAGACCCTCACATACCGACAAATATAGTCTTCGCGCCGCGCCACGCCACACAACGCTCGCGCCCTTCTGCCTCTCGCGTTCGTGCCCTTCCTGCCCTCCAGTCAGCCCCGTCTGCAATGCGTAAATATTCCGGCCTGCCGAAAATGCCGCCGCAGCGCACTCCCCAGCATCGGCAATGTCGGTACGGCAACTTGATCGAAATGATCACAACTCACAAGTCCACATGCAAGCAGCAGAAAATTAACAATTAGGAAATGTCCAGCGTGGCTGCGTTTGAATCGCACAACGTGATGGCATTTTTTGTGCATGTTGATTCCATTTTAAAATTACGGCATCAGTAATTAGGGCTAATAGAATTAATGTGCATGCATGGCGAGCGCAGGAGTTATTGTTCGCTCGAAACCGCATGTGAACCGAGAATGAACTGCTGACGACAGCTCTCGCTCGACACCCATGTGTGTATTGGGGTGGCGCGCGCGTTTTTTCCTCGTCCTAGGAGCAGGATTCGAATTCGTTCCCATTTTTAAGGTTACCAGCAACGAGCCCTCCCGCATGCTGTTTGCTGGTGCCTGTTTCATGTGCGAAGAATGCGCGGAACTATCTCCGGTCGCGCCAGACAAGGACGCGAATGATTTATACGTCGTTGTAATTCAGGAAAACTAGGGGGAAAAAAGGGGGCACGCGAGAGGCGAAATTTTTGAATGAAGTCAGCTAAGCGTGTTGCACAATTCGTGATCGGTCATATGTGAAATAGCCGAGGCCTGGTATTGAGGGATGTGCCTAGGGGTCCCCGGGCCGAGCGCGGAGGATACTCGTCATCCTTCCTCCGCCGACCGCGCGCCCGCCGCTCGGCTTCCTAGTGCCCCCGCACCCGCCAGCCGGGTAATAACGGGGAATTTCAAAACGAACTCCAAAAGAAATTTATCGTAAAACGTAATTGAATTTCTGCGAATTAAATTGTTCAATTTATGAAATGGTCACGGTGATTTCCCCCCTTTCGGTAGACCGCATGATTGTTACCTCGGGCGGCGCGCATATTCCTGCTGCGCCCCGCAGAAGAGACAATGTCGTCTTAATGATAATGCCCCTCGGCACACACACACATCCGCTAGAGTCGCTAGATAACTGCGCAAAATACGCAAATCAACCAAAAACTCGACGACCGCGCGCAACCATATAATTTTAAAATCTACCCCTCCACCCCTCGGTAACGTCATCTTAATTCAGCGGCGGAAATATTCTTCACAATCTTCACGCCTAGTATATTTGATTAGCATGTGAATGCGCCTGGACGAGTGTGCGCTAAACTTTTTTGGTGGGAAAAGAATGTATGCAAACATAATGTATGCCAGATGCAGAACCCCCTTACATCGGGCACATCGGGGTAACTGGCTTAGAGCCCCGCCACGCATTATTACCGCTCATTCTCCAGGATCATTGGACTGGAAGTACAACACCTCGGATATTGTAAGCCTGGGTAGCCTGGGTGCTTGGGCGAATTGTTACGTCCACGCCACTCTTGCACACAATCAACATTATTGGCTTAATTTTTCGTTGCCCTCTGTGGGCCCGCTGCAGAATCGGTAACATTATACGGATGGTGTGCATTGTTCCTCTGCCGCACACAGGTCTCCTCCATCAACCGGGTGCTGCGCAATCTGGCCTCGCAGAAGGAGCAGCAGGCGACGGCACAGAACGAGTCCGTCTACGATAAGCTGCGCATGTTCAACGGTCAGGCGGCCGGCTGGGCATGGTATCCGGGGACACCTTCCACGCCGCATCTCAGCTTACCACCGGCGCCTACCGCGCTCACTAGTCAAATCACACGCGATGATCTTCAAAAGCGAGGTAAGGCAATTGCATTCCTATCTTACCGATCTATAACATAACATATAGAGGAAAAACGAAAAAGAGTCTAAATACAATTAATATGATGATTTGTACCGGAGACGAAAACATGTCGCCCTCTAGCAGTAGAAACTTATAGCAATGAGGATGATAAACTTAAGTTTTTTTTTTTAATTCAGAAGGTTTATTACTGAAATAGTTTGCCGATGTTTTAACGTCCCTTATCCCTTTTGAGCCCGTAATAATATTTTGAACTTTGAATGTTTCTCTACTCTGTGACTCATCGTGATCTCGGTCCATAAAACTTAAATAAATGAATAACTTGAAGAATAATTTTTTTAAAGATGATCTTCACTAAAAATCTTTAAAAAAATACCCTATCGATTTGAATATGTTTTATCAATTTAAAATTCAGAAAGTGTTCCTTATATGGTCTTGAGTTTATCCTTTTAGGGGAAAATAGTATACCTATATCAAAAGAAGTCTATAACTCAAAAATTATCTTAGTAAAAGACGTCTCATAATTTAAATAATTCAAATAATTTTAAAAAATAATCGACTATTTATTTTTAGTATATATCCTCCTAGGGGGCGATAGTACACCTCAAATGAAGTATTTAAACCAAAAATTATCTTAGTAAAAGTTCTCTTATTGGCGAGATAATAAACTTTCTTAGACATTTTTTAAAGATGTAATTTTTTACGTTGTCGACCAACTTAGGACGCGTTTCGTCTCTAGCTATGGACTCTCAATAGTTTGGTGACCATTCGACGAAGATCAGAGACAATAGCCCACTACAGTCCTGGTTCAGCTATACTTGCACTAGTAATATTTGGTCTTAAAACTTAAAACATATTTAAAAGTAATCCCGTTGTGGTAACTTTAGTTGTGAGTTGAAAAGTTCTCCAAGGCGGCGAACCAGGAAAAGGGAGCCAAAATGTGTATGCTTTAATATTAATAAGCCAACCCCCGCCCCTCACCCAAGCCCAAGCAGCAGGCAGCGGGGAATAAGAAATATAATTCTGTTATTTCGCGATCGTGAAAATTGCTAAAATCTAAAATTATGTAAATTTGCGTAACGAGATTCGCCTGTGGAAAACATAAACAGCAAATGGGGAAAGTCTTATCCCGGCGGTGTGGGTGCGCGCCGGGAGAGCCGAGTCGAGCCGAGCGAAGCGACGGCGCACGGCTTTGGCGGGGAATAGGATCAGAAGATGAAATAAAACAAGGAGAATGAAATGGGCGAGGGTGGATATGAAATGGGGTGGAGTTTACAGAAGCGGAAGTAAAGAGGGTTGCGAGAATCGCGGGGCGTCGGTGGCGGTGGTGGTGGGAAACGCAGAAGGACATCGCAACACACCGGAATGACTAGGCCCGTTTTGTTCGTGTTATTTTGATACTCGACTTGGCTCCCCGCGCGCCGCGCGACTCCCCCTTTTCATGGTGCGCATTCCCATGTAGACATGTAGCACACTTTTGTTTTCTCGGATAATTTTTACAACTTTACCTCACACGAAATTAACTTCCTGTAGTTGCGCAGCTCCTTTTCCAGTGCGCCTGCCAAGTTTACGATCGCTCGTAAAGATTTCCCGAATATCCGAAAGAAAAGGTTTACGTCTCCAAGGCAAGTGGAGCAAAAAACCCGATGGCACGCCGCAGGACGAAATGATGGAAATATGTCGTATAGTGTCTACAATATTTTTTTGTGGTGAAAATTGCTTAAATCGTTATTGCAAATCATCGTTCTTCTTTCGCAGAAATTCTGCACGAGAACACATCTGACGGAAACTCCGAGCACAATTCGTCGGGTGACGAAGATTCCCAATTACGACTGCGATTGAAGAGGAAGCTGCAGAGAAATAGAACCTCATTTACAAACGAGCAGATTGACAGTTTGGAAAAAGGTACTGAATGAATTCAATATAAGACAATAAGCATTGTCCATTGTATGGCAGAAAATATATTTTTAATAGTTCCGAGAATGTGCACTCGCACTGAACGCAATTGTATATGTGTGGCGGGGAATTGCATCCTCCGGGACAGCTAGGACTGGAAGTTTACAAAAGCCCGTGACAAAGTAATTGTTTACGGCCGTTTAAACTAATGAAGAAAATTTAATTTCCAGAATTTGAGCGCACACATTACCCGGACGTTTTCGCCAGGGAGAGGCTAGCGGAGAAAATTGGATTACCTGAGGCACGTATCCAGGTAACCATTCTTTATGAAACACACGTATACAATACGTACACACAATTGCCCACCGAGGCATGTACGGCGGGAGCGAGATAGACGGACTAATAATACAAAAAACGTGTGCGAAGGCAAAAAGTATCGAAACAGCGCGTTTAATAAATAAATAATCGCGTGCGGCGGAAAACTCGGAAAACCATTTGTATTACACGGAATTAAATGCATACATCATATTTACTCACACACAACGCTGGCAGGCTTCCAGGACTCCCAGGTATAGAGTGTACTGGAATTCCGCATTTTCGTTCTCATCACTTGAAAGCTTTCAAACCACCCCATCGGTGCTAGCAGGGTGGGCGGAGTGGGCGCTCCAGTTTTAATGAATGCATATGGAAAAAGCGTCGATTCATACACCGCTTTCACTCAATATTAGATATCACAGATTCAACAACATCATGCAAAGTATGAAATGTTTGCATTAATATGCCAATAAAGTGCTTAGCAAATAAATATTATTAGGGAGGGCGCGCGTGTCTTCGCCATGACGCGTCCTGCGCCAGCGTGAGACATGTGGCGGTGGTATGGGCTGATTGAAGTAGGCACTTGCAAGCGCTGAGAGCTGTGTGGGGAGTGCGATTGCCGCCTGATCTTTCATGCCATAATATTTATCATTGCATGTAAATAATGTGTACACAGTGCGAAAATGTACACACGCAGATTGACGTCGTCGCCGTCGTCGGCGGTGGCAGGCTGAAGGCGGGCATGGGGGAGGCAGCGGCGGCAGCGCACACACACGCTCGTGCTTGTGTCTAGTAGTCGCAGCACTCGCACTCGCTCGACGCGCGCTGCGTGGTGGCGGCGGCACGTGCACTCGCCTCTTTCTATCTTTCGGCGGCAGGCGCGGGGGCCATAACACGGAATACGCAACGGGAACGTACAAATGTATATGAACAAACTCTGCGAGGCGGCCGTTGGTGTTGACGCATGTTTTCAGGGCTTGTTTGCCGGGGTTTTGGTATTGATCACCTCGCCACCCACCCCCGGACGGGTTTTTGAACGAAAATCAGCCTTGATGGTTATACCAGCCCTCCCATTTCGAGGCTTGCGGCATCCTATTGCACGCAAATTTGCGCTTTTCCTTTTTCATCCAGCCCGGCGGCCCTCGGGTTTTCTTCCGCTGTGGGTATCTTCAAGAGGAAATTCACTACCAGCGCTAGTAGCATGAGTACGAAAGGTGGTGGTGGTGGTGGGATATTTGTCGAAATGAAAAATGAATGTTTGGTAACAGGTGCGGGTATTAAAAAGTGCCAACGTACTACTACGTTTAATTTTACGAATGTGCGATTTTCGGATGCGATGCGCGTTCTCCTTTTTGTTTGCGGTAGAGCGGTGGAGGGTAGATGATACGTCCAATATTTCTTGCTCACGACCACCACACATCTGCGGACTGAGGCGCCGCGATCATAAATCATATTGGGAATTGTGTTTCCACATCCCCATACTGGCCACCCGCTCACCGCTCAGCCATCCAATGCAGTACACAATAAAGTGTGGTTTTTTTCCTCTTCAATTTCGCAGGTTTGGTTCAGCAACAGACGTGCCAAGTGGCGCAGGGAAGAAAAACTGAGAAATCAGCGGCGCGCCGTGGAGCAGGTCGCGGTCAGCCCGCCCGTGTCCAGCCATGGCCGGCTGCCCATCAACTCCGGCTTCAATTCGATGTACTCGTCGATACCGCAGCCCATCGCGACAATGGCCGACACGTACAGGTGAGATGTAACATTTGAATATGTCTTCATGTCGCAGCGCATGCCTTGTACACTTTCACAAGTAGCTGACGCTTGGGGGAAAACAAAAGGGAAAAAATGTGCAGTCCCGCTGCGACTAAATAGCAGGGATCGCATTGGTCGACAGGTTAATCCGACGCCGGCCGCTGACGTGACGTGACCGCTGCTGCGAGCATGTCAAGCGGTCCGCATCTCGGATGCCCTCCGTCCATTATAGGAACACCTCGGGGGCCCCCACGGCTGATAAATTCCTTCCGAGGAGCCACTCCGCATCATAATTATTCATTTTCGTCTCTCTGCGTTGTGTGTGTTGCAGCTCGATGTCTGGCGGTTTAAGTAGCAGTTGTCTCCAGCAGCGCGACCCGAGCGGCTATCCCTACATGTTCCACGATCCCCTGCACTCGCTCAGCTCGTCGTACAATTCGCGAGCGGCAGCGGCGGCATGCAATCCGGTGGTGGCGCACGCTCAACAGACCAGCCATCCGGCGTACGCCTCATCGGGCACGCCGACGTCGGTGCCATCAACGGGAACCGGTGAGTAGAACCTATACCTATACACGGACGACGACTTGCTTTGTCCGCGTGGCTCGCGGAAAAATGCCGGGTGCCGGGAATTCCAGCGGGTGACGAATAAAATGCGGCGGCGGTGAAAGCTGAAAGCAAAACAGACAGCCGCGCGCGCCGATGAAGGAAGTTTCGGGGGAGTTATCTGCGCGCTGTTCCGCCAGCCGCCGCGCGCCACGCCGCGTGGAGAAAGGAGCAACTTTAGCAGTTTCTCCCAGCGCCCGTAAATTTCATTGTCCGTGATCAGTTTAAAGTGTTCGCCGAGGGTGGTTACCAATTCTCGGCTCGGCAGGCGCTCAATAATGTGCGAACTAAAGTAAGGAGGGGATACCGTTGTTCTGGTTGCAAGGTTCGTTTGGTATCTTCTCCCCCGGGAACCCACTTAACCCCAAACCTCACTTGTGTACAATAATACAAACATACGCCAGCCGCGGCGAACCAGAGCGAGCGCGGGCGCACTCGAGCACATACATTACACAACTACATCTACGGAATCTACGGTTCCACCAAGAATTATTTGGTTCGATCCATCTTGATGCTTCGGCCGCTCGCCCACACAATTGTTGTCTCACCTCAAATGTTCCAATTCTTTTGCAGGGGTCATTTCCGCCGGCGTCTCGGTGCCAGTGCAAATCCCTAACCAGACCTCCGAGCTGTCCGCGTCGAACTATTGGCCGCGAATTCAGTGATCTCAACTTTTCGGGTTCCCACCGCCCAGCTTACTAGTGGAGAACCCGAGTCTGCATGGCAACATTACGCCGCCAGCGACCGTGAGCGCACAAGAGGCGAGCCACGAGTCCACTTAAATTGAACGAATCTGTAATTAATTACTCTCTCTCTCTGTATTTACCAACGGTGCCCAAGACAAAAATTGAACAATTTTACATCACATATTAATAACAAAATGAAAATGAAAACACACGTCCTACCCGGGCGGTTCAGGGTACTATGTAAATAAAATCGCAATCGGGTGTTTTAATTCCGAAGTTTTAAAATGCCACAAACAAAAACGAATATTGTATAAATACCTATTTCCTTAATAGTGACGTGCACAAAAATAACTTTCATAGATGAAACCTTGCGAATATGTAAATATTACAAATAATACAATTCAATAATGCTATAAACAAAAGTTCATTGCAATAATTACGCGGATTTAATAGCAATAATTCCAGTGTATATGTATAGAAGACGTACGAGATAGAATTTTCAGAGATAGTTGAATCGATAGACTTTCTGCTATGTGCAAATAATAATCTCTCCCTGAGTTTTGGTTTGCAGAGGTAACTTGTGAACTAATTTCATGACTTAATCATCCGTTCAAATTTTATACAATGGTTGAGTAGGCAACTGAAATGGAGGAGTAAGATGAGAAATGTATATGTCGTAATTTATTGATTAACAGATCATTGTTGCTGTGATTAAGTTTGGTTTTTGAGATAATGTAGTATTAGATACATTCATGTTTTTAGTGTGTATACATATAATAACAAAATTATCGTATACTTGTGAAATAAAAACAAACAATTAAAATGCAACGTCTTATGTTTTACTTCAATACAAACTAGGGGTTTGGTAACAAGCATCAGTCTGCAAGTCTTCAGGAATCATTAAAGGTATGTACTTAAACTTATAATATTTAGGTCTTGCTTAATTCTGATAAAAACTTTATCCGTATAAAAGTGGGGTAGTTTCACTCAGAACTCTTCCAGGTGTAGATCGGCATCTTCGGCAACATTTTGCGCAGATAATGACAATCACAATAATACAGATACAAATTATCACTGAAAAAAAGCATCACATTATTTCAATGCGTAGTATATATTATTATTTGTAGTCTCACCTGGAAGTGATGTATTAGGCGCATACAAGCTAGCCATATAAAAATTTGGTACAGACGCCCTTCGTACAGCATTGATGTTGATATACATCATTCTATCATTGCCAATGAGAGAATCCAGAATCAATGCTGTATGAAATGATACATTAATATATTTTGCAGGTGCATCCAATACCTCAGGAACCATTGCCATGAAGAAAAATACGGTGTACAAGATCCAAAAATATCCTTGTGTATGACACAAAACATAGTCACCTAAAATGTTATTATTGATTTCAAATGTCCTACTTTTGTCGCTGTATTTTATTTATCACTTACCAGTAGCAGTTCCAAAATATATGACAGCAGTTAAAATATGCCCGGCGTACAGTCTTAAAAAGAGCTTGCCAAAACCGAAGAATATGGAGAGTCCACCTAAGATCAGTGCAAGGACTGTCACACTACCAAGGATGTAGTAAATAAACACCCACACAGGAAATCCGAATAAAATTAAAGTAGCACTGGCTGCATAATAACCCAGGTGGAAAAATGGCACAAAATATGCAATGAAAGGTATAAGCAGTAGAAATAGAGAGATTGCTGATGCTATGTCCATTGTCTTCCATTCAGGGGATTTTTCTGAAAGGCAAATTATTAAAATGCTAAAAAAGACTTGTTACGTATTTTACCATTGGGAAAGCAACTCTCTTTCCCGTTGTGCATATCGCATCCTTGCGTGAAAGCAGGAACATAGGCAGATCTCGCATTCCCGAAGGAAGCAATCACCGCAAAGACAACCCCAAACCCTCTATAATTGCTGAAATATCTTCGAAGTACTGGACTACTCATTGGTTTGATGACCTGTGAAATAGACCCCCATACAAACAACAGTCTTTCCAGTAGATTCGAAATTTTAAGATACCTTGTGACCATTCGCTATTATTGATTCAACAGTTAACATTTGAGTAATCGCTTTGTAAGAAGCATTCATCGGCAATTCCGCCGGATCTATGAACATTTCGTAGAAATCTAGAGTAATATTGCCCGGCTTTTCGCAAAGTCGCTGAGCAACAGATGCGCTTTGCACGTCAACAGTGATCAACGCGTCGTCATAGAATACTCTTTGGTATGGAGCTGTCTCTGTATTAAATTCCATGTTACAACCACCGGGTATAGGAGCTAGGAAAACAATGCATTTAGATTTTTTTGTTTATATCATTGACCTTTGTACTGCGGTACCTGCTTTTGAATAGGAAGTAACTGCTATCAAAACATCGCGAGGCGAAGTGAAATTATTAAACAAATAAAACGTGTGATTAGCCTTATCACCTGTCAATTGATTCAAGCCAACATTAGTGCCGTAAACGCTATCCTGCGCCGCGGGCATAACGCCATAGCCCAACTGCACCGGCACTAAATAGCTGTGCGCTTGTATCACAAAAAAGTAGCTGCTGCTTGGCACTGTCATCCGAATCGCCGCGCTGCCTGCCTTCGCACCAATCGTAAACAACTGATAACTGGATGAATCACAGCTCTGGCATTGACTGACACTAATTCGTACTACATCTGCAAAAATGGCACAATGATAGTGATAGTCAGCACGCGCCGAGCATTTGAATGCTGGTGGGTATGTGCGACATTTGGGTTGGTTACCTTTCGACGTGCAGCTAACGCTGCCAAAGCAGGTTAATAACGCGGCGATTATTATACTTTGGTTTATTGTCATCGTGAACGGCGTATTCCACTCGGACTCGGCACTTAAATGCGGAATGATGAGCGGCGATGCACTATTGTTGCCTAAAGATATATTTTATCAATTTTATCGGCTACATTCCGTATGAAAACCGTTGAATGCTATGCACTCTCAGCGCGAGGAAGTAAACAAACGGCTGAATGCAACATGCAAGTGCTTCTCTCTTCAAGTTGTGTGGCTGGGGAAGACTGCCGGGGACCGGCATGAATTTCAAGGTTAACCATTGCTTCTCTTTGCAGTGTTGGATCAATTAAATTCTAAACGCTATGGAACTATTCAGCTTGCAAACTGTTTGTCTTTGGTTGACCATTGATCCCGACGCGTACAAATATACACAAAACACGAAAACACACATTAAAATGTTCGATGCGCCCATTTCTATGTTATATTGGTTGCCTATAACTAATTCATGATAAATATAATGTTATCAATATTACCATCGCCATGAAGTGTAGACAGAGTCAACTTTCCTCTCAGCTATTCATCTTGAAAACTTCTTTGAGTTTACACGTACATTGAAACACAGAACACACATAAAAATGTTCGTTGCATCAATTTTTAAGTTATATTGGTTGACTATCATTACATTAGGCATAATAAATATAATTTTCTCAATATTACCAACGCCATCTAGTGTAGACACAATCAACTTTCCTCTCAGCTATTCATCTCGAAGACTTCCTTTGTCCTTCCAATCGTTTTCATAATGAGGAAGACTCCCGCTTTTTTTAAATATTTTTGTATTAGCTTTCCTTATTACAGACGAAAGAAAATATGGGAAACAAACAATATGTTTCGTCACATTACAATGATCTAAAACTCCTCAGATCATTCTAATAGGGTTGTCAAGTGCTATGCTGAAAAAAAGATATGTTCTTCTTCATGAAAAGTTACACTTCTGAGATTTTTTTGCGATTGTTTTTAAGCTTCCCAACGGTCAAAATAAAATTTCAAAGTTTGCGATGAGTCACACTCCAAACGCTTCTACCATGCTAAAACCGGTTCGAGTATGACTCATAGGGCAAAATTTCAAACTTTGGCATTTTTTTAACCGTTAAGGAGGCTCCAGTGTAACTTTTCACAAAAGAACAACATATATTTTTTTCAGCATAGCACTTGACAACCCTATTCTGAAGTCACTATTTGTTTACCCTCCACGACTCTAACCTACAGTAACGTCTTACGTTAGTCTGAATGCGAGTTTCTGCAAAAACACTAATTTTCCCACAAATCAGAAAATCTACCTAGTTGCTTTATGATTTACCTACTCACTATTCCGAAACAAATGATAGTTCTGTGTCCCCTTATAAAATATTTGGAGAACTAAAGGCGTGATACGGCCCTGCGTCGAGTCTCTCCTTCACTCGCGATCTCGCCGCACTTGTCCGCTCCGCTCGGTGCACCGGCTGGCGGTAGTGCCGCTGGCTTCAGACAGAGGCGCGTCGAGCACAATATGGCGCGGCCTGCGATCAATGAACAGTAGTACGAGCGAGCGTACACGCCAAGTGTTTTCAATAATGTTTGCCGCACTGCATTTGTGATTACCGCGCGTGTGACTTCGTGCGGGGTGTCAATGGGGAAGGACGAAGAGCTCCTCGAGGCCGCGCGCAACGGCAATGTAGCTGTCGTCGAGAAGATACTCGGCCAAAGGGCCAAAAGGAGTGGCCCCCTTGCAAGGTGGGTGCTCTCTCCGAATCAGCTGGTAGCCGGGCGTACGGCGCTCAGCGCCGCACACACAACCGCTGGCTACCTGCCTCTCTAATCATAGCTTTCCTCGCATTCGAACATAGTTTTCATTCAATAATCTTCAATTTAAAATCGCCGGTGTCACCAGCTGTATTCTTTTGTTTGGTGTTTATGTTTTGCCGAGATTTGTTGTGTTTATAATCTCATATCTCATTGTTCTGCGGCATTTGTTTAGGGCCGGAATGTATGTCACACACTTCGTGTGAAGTCATGATGAGTCAAGCCTATTTAGTGATACTAATAAACATGAAAATGGGACAAAACAAGTGCACAGCGCAAATAACGACTGCTTTGCATGAGAAGGAACTAATTTGACTAAGTGTCTAACAAGGTCATATTAATATTTTTTAATGAGAGCAGTGAAAGTCGCAGGGGGTGATTAAATGCTCGGCGTGGCAAACGGCGAATTCAATCGCGCATCGCGCCGCGATAAGTGTTATGGTAGGGTGTGGTGGAGCAGGAAGTGCTGTCGCTTCGCGCGCTCTTCGTCGGGTTGAACCGAACGCGCATCATCGCATCGATCGCATTTGCTAGTCAGTTCGGGACATATGCAACTGCACATACATCTATGATGTGCAGTATGCACCATAACAGGTGCATAAGTGAAACATATTTCATGGCATTCACCATTCATTAATCCTTTCACTAGCAAACGCTGTAACTGCGACGGAAAGTCACATTTGTTGTACATTTGTATTTTTAATTTAGCTTAAGCTGCGCTACAACAGCAAGCACTACGGAGCAAAGAGTGCATCGAGCAGTCGTGGCCGAGCGGTTAAGGCGTCTGACTAGAAATCAGATTCCCTCTGGGAGCGTAGGTTCGAATCCTACCGACTGCGTAGGAAACTTTTTCTTTTTTTTCTCTTCTCATATTCTCTGAGAGCAATAACATGCGTGTCAGATGAAGTACCAAAGCGATTTAATATCAATCATGATTGGCAAACTGTATAGATGAGATTTTCGGCTTATTGGCCCACCCTCAAGCGAACGTGATAAATCATTGTCCTCTGTGTGTTTAATACACGCGAGGGCACGAAGACTGAAAGGCTGAAAGACAATAATCAACCTTCGTTTTTGGAAAATTATTGCTATACTTGACACCCCCCACCACTTACGCGCACTTGTAATGTTCTTGCAGCTTACGCCGCGGGCCCGGGGTGAACGCGAGGGACAGCAGCGGCTTCTCGTGTCTGCACCACGCGGCGCTAAACGGACACAAGTAAGTCACACAGCCCACCCACACACACACAGCCTCCCCCCGCAAGTAGGTCAAATCCGGAATGCGCGCCTGAAAATGCGAAAACCCTTAACGCCTGTTCGCAGGGAGATCGTGAAGCTGCTGCTTGATCACGATGCGTACACGAACATCATCGACGGCAAGGGCTCCACGCCGCTGCACCTCGCCGCGTGGTCCGGCAATACGGCTATTGTCAAACTTTTACTCAATGCCCATATTACGTGTGATGTTAATTTGAAGGTGAGTTCATGACATTCATAAATCTTACAATAGCCAACATACAGAGTGTAACAAAATTGGCGCATTTCCTCTGGAGGCATCATTGAGGATGATTAAAGGAGTTGGGGAAAATTGTTTAAAAAATTCTTTTCCTTCATGTCTTCGAGAAATTAACAATTGAAATTTCAATAAAAAATCTTTAATTAACGGATAATTCGTACAAAGGGAATGTTAACATAGTAAATAATAAGTATTTAGTTGCTAGCCAACTCAAAATTGTGGTATTTTTTCTCTATTTATCGGTATTTTGCGATTTCTTATTTGCACATTTTTAAATACTTTAAAGATCCAAATAAAGAATTACAAAATATCGATAAATCGAGAAAAAATACCACAATTTTGAGGTG
>JARJDQ010006742.1:0-14087 GCA_030264215.1 Geostiba sp. GC000077 | reverse complement strand
TGTGATGATTTTTGAAGGTTTGCCTCATTACTGACTTTGCTCTTTCCTCTCTTGCGCAATGCGGACGTGGTAATAATTCAAGCGCGCCAATTTCAAAATTGGGTCGTGCCGCGCAAATATATCCGCCGAAAATCAACAGTTCAGCCGGCGATAAATACGCCACGCCACACCGTGACACGCATCCTTTTTGATTTAGTGCTGTTTTCAAGATTTCAACTTTTTGATGGTGTGTGCCCGATGGCCCAATGGCCAATCCCAAAATAATTAGCAAAACTTGGACTGCTTCTGTTCGCAACATTTCACCTGGAAATTTTCTGGCATACTAGTGCCAACCAGCATGTGTAAACGGTAAACACATCAAATTCGACAATTAGTTGTGTATTTTTAAGTTTTTTTTTTTGTTGCCTCTAATTAACGGACGTTGTGAAGTCAACCGACCGTATCACACCAACACCGACACAGGTCGATAATTTTTATAGCGCTTTGGATGTGTGTTTGTGCGTCGTGTGTAATTTTCAAACTTTTCGAACAGAACGCAGATTTGTAGTGATGGTGAAAGCGAAACGCACCGCGGCATGGGATATAATTTCGACAAGGTCGCGTCCGTCACGTACGCGTAATTTCCGATTTGTTTTGTTATTGTTGCGTCTGGTCGTGGTGGCCGTACCTCTAACCACTCAAAACCTCACAACTAGTATACAGGCTGTTCGTCAGGCGCAGCCATTAGCGTTTTGAAAGTTGCAGACGCCAAGAATAACATTTGGCATGGAAATGTGTACCAAAATCAAATGTTATTTTTATCTCACCTCGCGCCTTCGCATGGAAATCAAACGCAGCCACTTCCACTTCCACTTCCACTTCCGTTCTTGTATTATTTCGTTTTCCGTTTCGAAGAAGTAGTAAAACATTAAAATGTTGATGTAGGATGCGATAATTGTGAATGAACGCGCAATGAATATGTTATTGTGTCGTCGCTGGCAGTTTGGCGGTTTGTCAGAGACAGGAACAGGAACTCGGACAGACTGAATTGGCGCAATCGTCGCCTGGCATTCATTGACACCGAAAAAAAACTGATTGTTCCTGTCTGTCTAGCGACTCTCCGATAAAAGAAACACACTCACTATGCAATATTTAAGATTAACATGAAGCGATGAAACATCGCATTAGCCTAGACCCTGGCTCTTCCTCGAAGCAATCGATTCGACAAAGAGCATATCTAATGTTCAGCACTATTTGATATAATGAAGGACAATTATTTCAAATATTCTTTATTACAAACATTAGTAACTGACGCATTGTTGTGCAATTACGCAATACAATTTCCGGCTGGTCCTGTTTATACTAAAAATATTTAAAATATTAAAATATGCAGCTGATAAAGACGAAAATGTTTCAAAAGCCTACACACTGAATAGATAACGGGCGCGCTTACATTTTCTATGCTACTATGTCAGCCTTAGCACTGAACAGAACAAAAAATGCAAGTGGTTTGCTTTTAAGTTGAAAAGTGGGCCGTTAAAAGCGAAATTTCAGGACACTCTCGCTTTCGTTGAAGCTTGAGAGTTGAGAGTACAAATACCACACAACAAACTTTACAGTTTTTTTTCTCGTAGAGTTTTGCTTTCAATGTCGTTTGTTTGTCGAAATGTGTGTAGATACTTCCGGGACATTTTCAGTGCTGTGCTGTGAGGTTTCCACCGCCACCGCGTGACGTCACAGCACGGCAGGATCATCGATCCGGCGCTTTTGCGTCGCCGCCGCAAACTCGACGCGGAAGCAAACAGGAAGCGGGAGGAAAGTTCGGGGAAACGGCACCTCCACCTTCTGTGGGATACTGGGATTAGATAAATCTTAAATGAATGAATTTCCGATGGCTCGCCTGTGCGCTCGCCTTCATTTCCAATTAGTCATTGGTAATGCAGCAGTTTACAACGAAGCGCGTCGAGTTGAATAATCACCGGTGACTGCTGGTATCGTCAGTTGTACGTTTTGTACATGCGGTGTGTGTGATGTGTGTGCGATGTAGAAAATGAGGTATCTAGGTCGACGTTCACTTATTCAACTTGTGTTTTCGATGGAAGTGCCTGGGCCGCACGTATGACAATGTATGACAACCTCAGCGACAATTCAGACAAAATTTGCTCTAGGAGCTTGTTTCATCAAAAGCAAATGTGTTGTAATTAATAAGATGCAATATTTGGGCTGCAAAATGTTAATGTTGATGTTGTTAAGGTATGAACACATGGACGCGGCAATTCGCAGCGCGCCGCTTAAAGGCTCGCACACATTGATACGTCGACGCCAACACACAACCATATACAATAATATTGCGTCGCATCGTGAGTACGTACCTTTATATAAGTTGCATTGAATTTTTTGTTGCTTTGAAATTTATTCAAATGTGCTTTGCGATGACATTTTGCACAATTTGTCGGCGGCACGAGTCCTGAATACATAAAATCGAACGCCGATTGGCGCGATGCTAATGTGTCATGGATGTGTGGAGTGGAGTGTGCGGTTTTTCGCAAGTTTCGGCCCGAATTTTGCAATCGCAGCGCGCGCGCGCCTCAAGACGGACGCGCGGGCACAAATCTAGATAATCCGTTTGTGCACGAGACGCGCGGTTGTAAAAACTTGCGCAATTACAGGCGCGCGCGCAATAAGTGCTAACTTTTATAATTCATGCGAACGACGAGCGAATTAACAGCCGCAAATCCACATCAGCGTCGTCTCTTCATATGCCATGCCATATTCCATGTATACACAAAACCGCAGACGTGTGTTTGTGTTTGTGTTGCAATTTTACTATTTTACAAAGGCGCTAATCATCCATGGAATTGCAACACTTAATGAGAAGCATAGCCATGTTTCATCAAAATGTTTTAAAACTTTTTTCGGCAAAAAACGACTAAAATCTGCACCAAAGTAGCTTTTCTATGCCTAGGCAGTGAAGGAAAACAAAAGAGGAACAAAGGAATGAAAAGAATGAGAAGAAGAAGAAAAGCAATCAACAACAAGCGCTCGACGAACGCTGGTTGTTTGTTTATCGATTCCTTTTCCTCCTTTCTTTCGTAGTTTAGTCACGCGATGTTAGATTGAACTGAACATTTGTCTATTTTTTATCGTAATGCACTTGAAAGAAGTAAGAATTGTCGCCCCCAAAAATCTTTACCAGTTTGACTGTACCGGGCACAATTACGATTTTACCTGAAAGGGTCTAGTTTTAATTTCAGCAGTAATAGTACATTACATACTTAAAGTGGAAAACACCGAATTACATTACGAACGCTCGCATCGCATGTAATTTCGACTCGAGTCATGAATAGACTCAGGCAGCGTGAATTGCATACGCACATCGCGTGATCACACAAGGACAGTGTGAACAGGAATAGACAATAGCGGCTGCCGGCAGCGAGCGCGCCAACGAGCGATTTATCCAATTCCTTTTCTTATCTCCTTCGTACTTCGTTTGTTGCTCTCTTGTTTTCCACTTATATACATTACAATTACGTTGTTTTCCACTTAGGTATGTAATGTATATAAGTGGAAAACACCTGGCAACTAATATAAATTCAATTAATCTGAAATGCGTTGTTTTCAAAGCCACTATATTGATCGGAAATCATTGTTTTCAACTATGGCAGCAGATAAAGTTCTTTTTTATTGCTCACATGGCTATTTGCCACATCCTCCACATTCGTAGTAAAAACTGCAACTTTACTGCCTTATACACAACTAACTATATTCGCGTTCCACTCCGATGAAATCGAAAGCTTGAAATTCTTGTAGTTCTTGTAGTTTCAATTATGCTATTATGGTGGTGTTGACCTCAGTTACATTGGGTTGAGGGGCGGAGGTGGGGGTGGTGCTTCCGTGCTTCGGTGCACTGATATCAAACCATATTCCAAGGGAGGATAGCCAAAAGCACGAGCAAAAACCTCGACGTCGCCGCCACCGTGAAGCGTGGACTAAACGCTTTGAGTGGAGTGGGGGGAGTTTCGTCTAGCCGTATCGACCTCCGCCACCATCGCCGCCACCGCACGGCAAAGTAGCGCAAACGAGACGCCCGGGACAGACTGCATTTTATGACCCCATCGAGGCGTGTGCCGCTTGTGTGCTTTTTTGATGTTTTTCAAACATCCTACCCCCTCCCCAACCCCCATAGCTAACACCCCAACGGCCGTTCCGAACGATAGCGAAAGTTTATGAGCATCAACGGACTGAACAACAACACAAACAAACATCAAGTGTACAATTTTAAGTGATGTAGTATACCAACTTATAATACTTAATATCATATCGTATAAACGTATAAAGTAATAGTAGAAAACTTGAAAATAGTTTAAAGTTTGTTTACTTAGTTGACTTGGTTGACTTGGTTGAGGTTTGCACCTACGCAGCGATTGCGAGCGTTGTTTTGAGACCCAGTTCGAAATTATTGACGATTTTGCAATTCTCGGATATTTTGCAATAACCTCTTCCCTGCGATGAACAAAAAAAGCTCAGCGCACACTCCTCCTGCGATTGCATAGATTCGTAAGTTTGACGACGTCGCGGCGACATGCGCGCGACAATAATTCCTTATTTGCCGCCTAGATAAGGGGGCATTTAATAAGTGTGTCAGTAGAGCACTAATTGATTGGCATCACGCATAAATTGTGCCGGAGCGAAATCATTTTAGAGTTCTATTTTCGAAGATCGCCTAATTATTTGGTTCAACATTGCAATTGGCAACAAAAACACTACCAAAACTTAAATATTCGAAATATTAGAATTTAGAATTATTTCTACCTGTATGTCAAGTTAATTTTAGATTTGAGGTGTTGAATAAATAAAATTTGAGGTTTGTTGTTGTTATTTAGTGTGCTTTTTTGTTGGCATAGAGTTTTCAAGTCCAGCACTCAAAAGTGTTGTTTGCGCATGAGTTAAGTTAGTTGAACTGCGCGTGCGTTTGTCGCTGAGCGTAGCGCGCACGCCGCGCGTATGCCGATTTGGGTTAAGGCTAACTGGTAGGAAAAAAATTAAGTACATACTTGATATGTTGGATCTTTTTTATGTGTGCACTCACCACACGTACGCACATGCTGAATAAAGTGGAAACTATTACATAATTTGTATTTTTCGAACATACGCACAAAAATACTAAAATGCAAACGCAATGCAAAGAAAATTCGAAATAATTTGGACACGGTATTGTTTTTTGTTTGATTTTGAAGACTCTTAAGACAATAGGAAACGCTGGCAAAAAAAGCAGCAAGGCAGGTTGCAAAATGTGCAATACTGCAATGATTTCATCGTTTCTCATAGTCTTGTACACAAAACTGTGAACGGAAGATTAGTCTGCAACTCTGCACGGACTGTTTCGTGATGGTTGGAGCGCCGACAATCTTGTAATGTACGTCAAAGAACAATCGTCGAGCGTACTACCTACTGCAACACTCCATTTGCAGCAGCATTGCGATAGTAATTGCGCAAGGGTTCAAGAGTTTCTCGGATTTTGTCCATGGTAGTACTTCGTTCGCAAAAGTTTCATCAACTTTTCCGAGCATCTTGATCTAAAAAAAAAAGTAGTTTTCCTTTGCACCGATTGCACCGAGATGAATTGAGGTGTTGTGCAGTGTCGCAAGGATTTACCTCGTTACTTCACTTCCCGTCATCCGATGACCGCATTTATGACAGTAAAAAAATCCAACTGACATTTTTCGCCAGCCGAACGAAATCGAAAGCGCGTCGGCGCGCGTCTTACTTTTTTTTTTGGCGCTGTGCGTGCCTACGTACGTGCATCATCAGATATTATGCAATGTACATGTTTTTCGACACACCGTGGTTCTTCAGCATTTATTGGTCTTCAAGACGGCAAGACGGGGCACTTGCTGGAGCCGCATGTTTGTACTACTTGCACATGCGCGGCGTGCTGAGCGTTGTCGAGTGAGCGAGATGGCATTCGGGTCAAGGGGACTTTCCCTTCCGGTCGAACGAGAGACACATCTATCGTGAGTGCGCCCGAGCCCCGAGATCGCGCTTTTGCTCGCTTGGTAAAGCGTTGGAAGTCGAACCCGCGATTGCCACATACATCGCAAGACTGCCTCGACTTGAGACTTGAGACTTGAGACTTGACTCAAGTTAAGTCAAAACGCGCAGCGCAGAAGACTTATGTCATAACACCCAACACCCAGTCAAGTTAAAGACGGTTAGTAGGAAGACAACATATGTGCACTGTTTTTACGCGAAACTGAACGAAATGAATTCAATTGAGTACCTATTCTCTTCAGGGAATTCTCTCCTAATAAACCGAACACGTACACATGTTTAGTATGCCAAGGACCATCAAAACTTAAGTCAAGACATGATTGGAAAGAAACCCCTTAAGTGTGTGGATCCAGTAGAGACAGATTCACCGATGAGAATAGGTACCCTGAAAGTATGTGAATATAATTTATATTGTGAAAACACATTCCGGCGTCCTTAAAATTGTCTCCTCGTCTCCGGCGAGCGAAATAAGTGGAACGCAAAATCCTTGACGGCGAAGACAACAAAAACAGCGTCGCAATTTCCTTCATTGTGGTCGACAGTCGACACCATTCGCGGTGTTTCCTTTTCAATTCGCAACAAGCTAAAAATAAAGCCACCCGATTTTAAGCATTTATACTTACTTAATGTGTGTATTTTTTTTGTGCTGTTGCAGATAATAGCGAAGTAGTCTACAATCACCTATCACCATCCCCGCCGTCGCCGAGCAAACTCCATCGTTCGGCGGACGCGAATCGCGCATTGCTACATGGAATCCTCTCCGGCCAGCATGCGAACTTGCATCATGCGCACGCCCTTATCACGGCGCCCAGGACGTACTCAACGACGACCGGTGAGTTGCCCACCCTCATATTTATTATACAGAGTTGCACATTTCTTGCGTAAACACGCACATCTGCGGCATTCGGGCATTCGATCAATAAATGCAAAATGCCTTCATCTTTTTGGGCTGCCAATCCAACCCTCAACCCTTTTTCCATAGATTGGGGAAATTCGGCAAACAGCTTGACAGGTTTGACGTGTTGACGCAATGCTTGGATGCTGGGCACGTGTGTGTTGCATCTGCTAGATGATATTGTTATGTCACCGTGCGCGATTGCATCGTATTGCATCCGAAAGGTTTGATTTTGGGTTTTGGGTTTGGACATTTCGGACATGTGGGCAGAGGGATTAAATTCCGCCACGTCATCTCTCAGTCACACTCTGAGGGTGAGGGTGGAGTGGCAATCGGTCAATATGGCATCAGCAAACAACTTGACGTAATTCGTCCCGCAAATATTTTCAGGAACATCAGACCTCAGACGACTCTAACAAAAGGTACGAAAAGTCCGGTAAAAAATAGGGTCATCTCTATGTTCACACTTCCTCAGTTAGTTAATCGGATGTTGTGATTTTGCGGAGTGTAATTGCTTTGTAATCCATACCCCGCAGCCATATCTCATCCCAGGTCAATTTCACAATTCCAGCATCGCGATAGGTCCGTGTTTTTTGCCTGTTGGTTGTCCCAAGAGGGTTCGCTGAAGAGGCTGGCAACAAAATGGGACAAAACGACTTGCGTTTCACGGCATTGTTTGGGCATTGTGCACATTGTCTCAAGGTGTCGAGCTGCGTTGGGATACGTGTTTGTTCTGGATACGGATACTTATCTGGTGTTAGGAGTTTTAGGTAATAGCTGTCAGTGGCAAGGTCCATCACACCTTGAAGATTACCTCTGCATAGTCTACCTCTGCTCATTTTTTGTCGGTTGTCCATTCCAATTCTATTCCAAGTTAAAGTTAATCTAAATCTAAAGCTATTCATGGAGAAGAAGGGAACGACTGCACTGGGATTTGTTTACAATCAATTTCTGAATGCCACCCGGTTGTATGTTATCAGTGGACATGATCTGAATGCTTAATTTTGAGGAAGTTTTGTGATTGATTTTTTAACGTTATTTGTATTCAGGCCCAACCGTTCTCACCAGTATACCGAAGCACCCTTGGAGTTGGTAGATCGGTAGCTTTGAATAAGGAATACAATTCGAAGACAACTAGTTTTCGTCGTTTCGTCTAGTAGTAATTCCATTACAATATACAATATTCAAGAAAACTCTGAAGGAACTGGTTGCTCCAATGCGTCAAAGGGATAGCAATGGGGTCAGCAAATTACATCCACTGTCAACCCTCAAAACGACAATCGGCGCGCACCTAGGCGCGAAAAATATAGGAAAACCGGAACTGGATGACCAGTGGTCATTGCATTGCTCACTGGTCACATTGCTCACCTAGATGTAATCACTCCACTCAATACTAGTCCCATTCCGGTCTTGGCCGCCTGGAAAGTTAATTCCTCGTTCCCGGGATGGAATATTCTCACTTGTCTTGTCTCCCATCAAAGGTGGATGTGGATGAACACTGCTGAAGGGGTGCGCGGACCCCTGGGAAACATCGATTAAACTGACCACTGACCACTGGTCAGTAGAAGAACATGCATAACATTTTCGCTGTCATGCAAATGTGGAACCTATACTGAAGGAAGCACACTACTATACATTTCCTTAACATTTCTGATTTGTATCTTGGCAGTTCTGAATCTTGGAGGGTTTCATGTTGTAACGAAGAAAATTGTTTCCTCTTCCTGTCTCCGGCGGCATTTAACTGTAATTTATTGCCAGTGGCTTTGATTTAAAAGTGTGCTTGACGTTGGTATGATGATAGTGGGATCGGGTAAAAAGTGTGTGAATCCGGATGCGTATCGAAAACGCGCATACAATGGCCCGCAGACGCGGGCGAAGACAAAAGAAAAGTAATTAATAAGGGCCAGGGAGCCGGAGGAGCCATATCATTAGTCACGCTTGCATTGCGTCCCCCTTGCAATGCAATGCATAACTTAAGAAAGGGACTTACAAAATCAGAAGACTTCGAAATGAATACGTGGCGTATTTTGGGATTTGGAAAGGTTCGGTCGTTCGTCCAGTGTCCAGGTCTGCTTCCTCTTACGTATATCGTATATCGGAATGGTCTTTGGGCTTGGTCTCCTTGGTATGGAAGCCGGCAGTAAATAAACAGTGCTTAGGCACGCAATGCCTTTTCGGGAGGCTTTCGCCCCATATTATCTTTTGTCTCCAGCGGCGCCCCTTCAACGCAATGAAAGGGTACACCGCGGTGTGGTGACTGGTGGAAGAAAGGAAGAAGACCCCCGTCTTTGGTCAGGGTGGGGAACCTGTTTGCGATGTCCGCGATGTGCCCGGGAGCATTGTGCGCTTTCTGCGCGTCTGTCCTATCCCTTTAAACATGTCCGGCGTGACCCGCCGACCTCGCTGCCCATTAATCACGTCCATTATGCTGCGCGCATGCACCAAAAAGGGTATGTCGCCCCTCTCATCGGGTCTCGCGGCCCGTAATGATGACTGGGAAGATTCACCCGATTATGTCGTTACCTACGACACGGATGACCGTTGGATAGTTCCGCCGTCCATCGGCCATCGGCCAGTGTCCATGGCGATTCGCAAAACCTTCGTGAGAACAATTCCAACCCCTCCATTCAACTCGGCCGTATGGCGCGGCGCGGCTGTGCGTTTTTGATTGTTTTGCATTGCGCAGTCAGGCAATTTGCATAACGCATTCAACACTATGAAATGTTTTGATTTATTATTGCGCTCGGGTTTTTTGCCTGCACACAATGATCCCTTCAAAAATATCTTAGCGCTCTGAAATTTCAATGCTCGGAAAGACAACAAACAGTTGCAAAGAGTGCGAAGAAGACCTAAGACGTTTTTTTGTGCGTCTGCTTGAACATGTCTGTTTGGTTGTTGCAGGTTCATTACCACCATCGCCGGCGGATTCCGGCGTCTCGGACGTGGACAGCTCCTCCAGCGGGCACACCTCCACCGATGAGCTCAAGGCGCGCCTGCAGCCCGCCGGCGCGCTTGGCCCGCACTCACCGCTCGGCTATCACCACAATCAGCAATTCCTCACGCCCTATCACTACCCCACCGGGCAGCAGCATCGTTCGCATCTGACGCATCCGCAGCATCACTATGCATCAGTACGAACGCCAAGTAAGTATAAAAGCCAATTATATTCTGCGCGAAAAAATAATTATCTCGTATTGTGTGACCTCCTCTACATTTTTTATCGTGCGATAACTTACTTGCCCATGATACGGAATAGGACGTACGCTACAAGTGCATCAAGTGGCCGGCTAAGAAATTAAAAAAAAAAAAACAGGCGATAAACTAATCATTTTTTCAACGCACGCACACGCCGGCATAGGCGCAGTGCAATTTATCGCCGTTATCATGCCTCCTCAAACATGTTTGTTGTGCGGCGCCGCTCAAATATTACAAAACGCCTATCTCAATATAAAAAAGCGTGATGCGTACTTACATGCGCCTCGACACTCTCGCTCTCGATGCGCTAAATATACATTTCGTCCGGTGCGCAACACGAAGTGGCACAGCAAGACAACGAAACGAATTTAGGTGCATTTTTACCATTTTTTTGCCAGCCTGCGTGCAAATATTGACGGAGATCAAAAAGTACGTCTAGAGGTTTTCTAAATTTATGCCCAACGATTTTCACTTTCTCAGCGCCCGCGCACAACATTCCACATACCGCATTCAAACTTGGCACACGATTTTGTACTGTAATGTTTTGCAAATTAAGGCAGGTCAAGCAGTCCTTTCAAGCATCGGGCAATAATTGATTTATTCCATCCCCCATCCCAAGAGTATAATGTTCAGGGTGGTAGTGTGTGGAAAATAGTTATTTTTTCGAAATCGGCACTAAGTTAACTAAAATCGGCATTAAAGTAGCTTTTCTATGCCTAGGCTTTAAAGTAAAACAAAAGAGCAACAAATGAAAGAGATAAGAAGAGCAGTCAATAACAATTCGCTCGTCGAGCGCGCCGCCGAGCGATTTTTGTTTCTTCGATTCCTTCAATCCACGATTCTTGTGTGGTCACGTGATGTGCGTATGTAATTCACTCTGACTCAGACTATGCAAAACAATTTCGAAAAAAAATTAATATGTACCTCAGCTGTAAAGTCCTTTTTTATTACTCACGTTGACTTGTTGAATGCTTTTCTTCTCATTCGTTTGTTGCATTGTTGCTCTTTTATTTTATTTTACTGCCTAGGGCTAGAAACGCTACTTTGGTGCCGAGCCGATTTCGAAAAATAGTTATTTATGTATCAAAGCAGTAAAGTTGCATATTTTATTACGAATGTGCCGCTACGCACATCGCGTGACTACACAACGAAAGAAAGGAGAAGGAGGAATTGAAAATAAATAACAAGCGCTTGGCTCGGCTTGTTGTTGATTGCATTTCTTTCTCTCATTCGCCTAGTCATTGAAACGTAACTTTGGTGCCTAGCCGATTTCGAGGAATAGTTATTTATGCATCGATATCGAAGCAGTAAAGTTGCATATTTCATTACGAATATGCGGCTACGAACATCGCTTGACCACATAACGACACAACGAAAGAAAGGAGGTGGAGGAAGCGAGGAATAAATAACAAGGGCTCGACTCGGCGTGTTGTTGATTGCTCTTTTGTTTTATTTTACTGCCTAGGCCTAGCCGATTTCGAAAAATAATTGTATCAATATCGAGACAGTAAAGTTTCATATTACATTACGAATGTGCGGCTAAGGAAGGAGGAATCGAGGAATAAACAAAACAAGCGCTCGGCTCGGCTTATTGAATGCTTTTCTTCTTATTATTCGTTTTTTGCTTTCTTGTTTTATTTTAATGCCTAGGCATAGAAACGCTACTTTGGTGCCGAATCGATTTCGATTTCGAAAGTGCCACTTTTACGAACGACTGTTCGGAGGAATTCACTTTTGGGCACTCATCTCGCTACATAACCTGCGTCACAGTGTTGCCGTTGCGATCTATAAATACCTAGGTATTAAAATGCATGTCGTAGTAATCTCGATATTGATCCCGAAAGTAGACACCGGTTTTAGTTGCTTTGGTGAACTTGTAATTGTAACGAGCAATAATAAAGCGCCGCGCGCGCCGTTATTTTATCCTGACATGCGAGTGTGCGCCAATCAAACGCCTTCTTGCTATATTTGTTATGACTATGACGATTGACGATGTTGATGGTGATGCCCGATGCCTTTTTTTGCGCGCTGATCTCTCCCGCGGCGCGGCTGCTCTCGCTTTTCGGTGCCGGTGCGTGGCGCAGCGCGCGATTCGGTATCTTGGCGTTACGTAAACCATGACCTCGCGCAATGTCACAGTCGAGACGGAAATAGATTCCTCGGCTGGCACGCGGCGCATTAAAATCGTTTATGCTTAGCGCTGCTTAGCACTTGCTGAGCACACTCGCACGCGCCTAATCACACCAAAACCCAGAAAACAGTCCAGGCGCAAATATTGCACGTTGTGCTTACGTACATACCTGCGATCGACAACTTTTTGGCAATGTCTTCTTTGGCCGTGGCCAATGTTGTCCTGCAGTGCAGCAGTATTTTCACTTTCGCTCGGCGCGGCGTTTTCGCTCTCAGTTGAGGCTGCAGTTGCTGGTTTCAATTTCACGTTTTATGCTGGGGTTATTTTTAGTTTATTTCATTTTCAAATATGAACGTAATAGTATCGCGCCAGTTTTACGCTCGGAGACGACTCGCCTTCAGCTCGCCTAACACACTCACCCAGTATATATGTTACCGCTAAACCGTGAAATTCGTTAATATATGAAATAACTAGCTATTTCATAAAATAACTATTTTACGCAGTTACAGTACAGAATAGCTTTCTATTTCATAGATTAACTAGTTATTCTATAAATTAACTTTTGCCCACTCTTTAAAGTATAGATAGACATATAGACTAAGAGAAGTATATTGGTCTTGAATCCAGTTCATGATCTTGTCTTGAAAAAATCAAGAATTTATTGTTTTGAAGTAAAAATTATTCAAAAAGTCTTGGTCTTGAAAATATTGCGCCATCTATCTATAACGATCGAAATTTGCAATAGCATTCCGTTTAAATGTCAACATTTCAAGAAATCAATCTTGATCTTGCAAGATCTTGATGTAAATGATCTCGATCTTGAAAAAAATTTCCAAGAAATAATTTGTAATTTGTCACCACTTGTCTTGATCTCGATAGAAAAATCTTGAAAAAATCTTGATCTTGAAAATGTTGGGCCACCTAGGAATAATGGTAAGAATTTGCAAACGTATCCCGTTTAAATGTCAAGAATTCAAGAAATCTTGACGTAACAGATCTCGATTGAAAAATCTTGAATTTTGCGATTCTCGTGAGATGGAAAAAGTTCTGATGCAAATTGAGAAATATGAGCCTAAAACACTCATCATGTCATGCACAATGTTTCTAGCCGGTTGTTTTTCGGTAAAATTTCGCGATATGATAATGCCATGCAAATATTTATCGACCGGATTTCATATTATGTACTTTTTTCACATTTGATCCCTCCGCCCACCTCCCCCCTCCCCCGACCAGGGCCATCATAAATAAGCGCTAAAAGAGTGGCATAGGTCTTGGTCTCTGTTTGCTTTGCCTTTGCGCAGCGCGCACTCATTTTCTGTTTAAATTGCGTTTCGTCGCGCGAGCCTGTAATTTCGCAAAGCGATTTTTGCGCGTTAATATGTTGGGCAAACAACGCCACCGTTCCGTCCAGCCGAAAACACCATCATCAAACATCCCGAAAGCGCGGTGAATTTTTACATTCGCATTAGCAACGTTAACGGATAAACAGAAGAACAACAAATAAATAAATAACATTCTTTAATTACATTTTTAATTTGAGCCCTTTGTAGTGTAGGTGGTGGATTTGAATGTGTGTGTAGTGTGTACAGGGTCTTCATATATTACCACGTGATCAAATTTTGAATTTCGCGCCCAGCAGCAGTTGGCTATAATTTAAAAATATATCCCCAGATAAGTAACTGTCAAGGGAGTCAGTGGATATTGACATATTTTTAATTTCCCGCCTTACAAAGTTACCAAGAAGTAACCAAATACACAGGGTACCCAACCTGAGGACGAAAAAATTTGAGCAGGTATTCAAAATTTGATCACGTAGTAATCAGACATTTATGAAGA
>JARJDQ010006707.1:0-14381 GCA_030264215.1 Geostiba sp. GC000077 | reverse complement strand
GAAATTCGTTAATATATGAAATAACTAGCTATTTCATAAAATAACTATATTGCGCAGTTACAGTATAGAATAGCTTTCTATTTCATAGATTAACTAGTTATTCTATAAATTAACTTTTACACACTCTTTCTATTTTATACTTTAACTAGGGAAGCCAGGTATTTCGTGAAATAACGAGTTATTTCATAGAATAACAGACTTAAATGATTTAACGGTAACATATACAAATTTGTAGTTTTTGCCAGTCGGTAGTGGCAGTTTGCAATAATGTTGAAATGATGAAAATCGAAATGGACGTGCGCATTTTGCGGTCGAACAGGACTCACAGAACGCAGAGCAGCGTGTTTGCCTGCACGTCTGGCATGCCATATAAATTAATATTCCGCGCGAATGATTTGCATTATGAAACTGTTGATACAGCTCCGGTGGACTTCCGCGGTGCATGCGCTCCGCTCGCGTCCGGCGCAAGCATCAATTAATCGAATGTTTCGGGTGTGCGCTGCGTAAACTGTTTGCAATTGCTCGATTGCGCGAGAATGTGCAATACATTACTCGCCAATGCTGGGGCAACGCATTTGGCCAGGTTCATCAGGTGATTGCGATTGCCACCACGTTGAGCTTATTGTATGCAGTTTGATCTCATGATGCTGATCTGCCTGACGGGGCATTAGTATTTTGCATGATGAGAATTCAGATGCTGAAATGTAAGGGATTAGTTGACAGGTTATGGGCCCAGCAGCAAGTAGAATACAGAACTCACTAACAATGCAGTCAAATTATACGCGCACAATAGCGTCTTGGAGGAAAGTTATGGGGTGGTTTTAAATTCTTCTATTCGAATCTGAGGTTTGCTAACAAAATTTAGTTACGCAACATTAAAAAAATTCAAAGAAAAACAAAACATGTCTTCTTAATTTCTGTTTTTGGTGAGGCTGAAAGCCCACTGTCGGTCTGTATGCACACGATTTAGCTATGATCCCGTTTGAATTTTAACCTAAAATTTGGCATATGGGTTCTATGGTATAGTAAAAAGATATATTTTGATTTTCGAAGCAATTGGTCCAGTTTTTTAGTTTTCATTCTATGTTTGATATTCATGTTTACATATTAAACAAAGAAAACAAATGAAAAAATAATAAAAAATTTAATTTAAAAAACAGGGCGAGTTATCACACAAATGGTGAGGCTTATGGGTTGGTAAAACAAGTTTGACAAATTAACAATAATAACAAACTTGTTTTTTTTTATTTTGTTTTTCAATGTTGCGTCGCAAATTTCGGATTTGAATGCAGCACCCCAAAAAAACGTACAGAATTGAAGAAATTAAAACTACCCCACAATTTTTCAAACTTTTTCGAAAAACCTAATTTTACTGTACTATAAAGCCAATGAAATAAACATAACTGATATTTTTTTTCGCCTGTTGAGCACCTGCTTTTACCAGCGCCATATCCATTCGAAACTTGACATTTACTCACGTTCCAGTCCACCCTTCACTCTCTTTGTTCGCAGTTTTGCAGCATGGCGGACATTCAGATGCATCCTGCAGGCTGCACTCTGCATTACACAATATGAATGCAGTTTCGGTCAAGCGTACGCTACGCCATCCTACAGACCTTTCCATTTTCGATTTGATCTTTCAACCTGCTCAGTCCGGCGTCCTGCACTTGCACTTCAAGAATTCGCGAACTGTATCAATCTGCAGATGTCGGAATAATTACGGGCCAGTGATCAAGTTTTAAACAACAAGCGCACCAATCCAACTTTTACGCAACAGCGCAACGGCATAATTAAGACCAACGAAATGTTGAAGTTGAGGCATGTGCAGCATGTGGGCACTTATTTTTACTTAGCAACTTTTATGCGTGCGTTGCAACCCACTTTATTGTGTGTAGACGCTTCTTGCTAGCAGGGATGTGATACAGAATGAAAATTAATTGCAGTTTGCAGGCCTGCAGGCCATAAAAAGTGCTGGCTTTAAATTTGATTTACAATATGGTTTTGCAAACAAAAGAAAACTTGCCCATGACATTAGAGACCAACCTATACCCCACTAACAATTGAGAAGACGCAGGAAGTCCAAAAGTTGATTATTAAATTTTATTGACTTTCGATTTTACTACGTTTTGCGCAACATCGCGAATATTCGGCGCCAATTAAGGCAACCAAGGCTACAAAGTAAAGCAAATAATTAGCAAGGACGTTTCTTGCCTTGTTTTCAACGAACTGTTCAATTTTTTTTTCTAACATAATTCTACGTGGCTCTAATTTGCTATTGCATTGTTGAGCATTTATCGCATGCATAATTGTGAGGCGCTTGCTCAATTGCAAACTCGGAGGTTTTTATAATTTTATTATTCCAAAAGGGTCCTGCGCACATACACCTCGCGCGTTGTCACCGTAATTAAGTCTTATGCAAACTGCACGAACGACGTTGCCATACTAATTTGGGCGTCCCGAATATTGCAACTCTATCGACGGCGGCGCGGCGCAGAGGTATTGAATTAGTTTTGGGGCCCTCGTCATTGTTAATGTAACTGTGCATGGTTGTGGAGTCGCAAGACTAGATTGGATACGGAGTTGCTGAGTTGCATCCCATCGAGCTTAATTAGTATGCGCCGCCCGCCGTCGAGTGCAAGCGGGCACGTGAAATTGTGAAATTGAAGATGAGCACACTGGGCTTGGTGTATTCGGGACTTCGGGTGGCGGTATAAAAAGCCGCCGACGAAAGCAATTTGTTATCAGTCGATCGATTGGAAGTGCCATCAATCACCAAAGCATCCGCGAGACAATACAATGGCAGCTAAGGTATGGCAGATCCATTAAAGATTTCTTTGCTTGAATGGATCATCTGGATGTGGATGTAGAGTGTACAGTTAGAAGTGAGAGTGATTTGGTGGTGTAATAATTTGGGCGTTTTTATTTTCAGCTTGTGATGCTTCTCGTTGCCTTGGCATCCAGCCGCTTTGCACACTCGGCTGTGCTACCCGTACCCGTTGCAGCTCCAGTGGCCCATGTTGCCGTTTCGGCGAAGTTGGCGGAAAGCGAATTCGACCCGGCACCGCAATACAGCTTCGCCTACGATGTTCAGGACACGTTGACTGGGGACTTTAAGTCGCAGGTGGAGAACCGAAATGGGGACATTGTCCAGGGGCAGTATTCCCTGGTGGAACCCGATGGTACCAAACGCATTGTGGATTATACTGCAGACCCCATCAATGGATTCAATGCTGTTGTCAGTCGGGCTGGCCCAGTACCTGCGAGGATTGTAGCACCTGCGCCAGTTAGGGTTGCTGCACCGTTGCCAGCTGCAGCTAGAGTTTTGGCACCAGGCCCAGTCGCAGTGGCAGCTCCTCACTTCCATGCCCAGAGATTAGTAGCTCCAATTGCTCCATTTGCCCATGCACATTTGGCACCTGCCCCGCATGCTCATCTCGTGCGACAACCTTTCGGCTTAGCATCGCAGTACGTGTCAGTGGTTTAAAACCATTTTGCAATATAGTGGAATCTGCTTAAAGCCAGAAGCCAATAGCCCCTAAACGGATTCTATTCCTATATCGGTTTGTCGTATGGGTTTTTAGGGACACCCGGTTAATAGAACCAAACTGGCACTGCCCCGATGTAACCCTACTAAGCGGATTCCACTACTATATCACCTGAATTGTGCAATATCTTAATCATGCTGTATATACCTAACTCAATCATAATAAAAACCAGTGTAATAAATACCCATTGAGTTTGACTTCACTCTTGTGTCTTGCTTCTATGTCTGGCGCGAAATGGCCGTGACAAGGTCGTAATGTAGACATGTAGAGCGTAGAACGTTGGACGAATAGGATGTCGGAAGCGGATTTTCGTAACCGAATTCATTCTTTGTCACGCGTTGATTCGTGATTTGTGGTACCGGTATGTACTATGTTACCATGCGAATCAAAAATATGCTAATCATCTCCGTGTTCTAAGAGGTGCTACTGAGCTGAGCTGAGTGCTCCAAACTAGTTTAATTTTTTTTGTGGTGCGCAGAGTCCCCACGCTCCGGAAAGGTCGGTGGTCTGAACAATATGTGCGCGAAGAGTGACCTTCCCGGGCGTGGTCCCCATTGGTGTGAATCAAATAGGAAATGCTTAGAGCTGACCAAAGGTCCTATATAAGCGCCGGCGGACCTCTAGCAGATCAGTTAGATACTCAGTGATCAACAATGGCTTTCAAGGTGGGTACACAAAGGATTTTTGGATTTTTGGATTTTTTTTTGTGGACTTTATGATGAAATTGAAAATTGATTTTCAGTTCGTCGTCTTCGCCGCTTTCGTCGCCGCCGCTAACGCCGGTTTGGCCCATGTCGCTGCCCCAGCCGGTTACGGTTACGGCTACGCCGCTTCCCCAGTGGCCTACGCCGCCGCCCCAATCGCTGCTGCCCCAGTGCTCGCCAAGGCCGTCGTTGCCGAGCCCTACGACCCAAACCCACAGTACACCTACTCCTATGGCGTCTCCGACTCTTTGACCGGTGATCACAAGAGCCAGGTTGAGTCCCGTAGCGGTGATGTTGTCCATGGTCAATACTCCCTGGTGGATTCCGATGGCACCAAGCGCACCGTTGACTACACCGCTGACGATGTCAACGGTTTCAACGCTGTTGTGAGCAAGACCCCACTCGCCACCCCAGTGATTGCTAAGGTCGCTGCTCCAGTCGTCGCTGCCCCAGTCGTCGCTGCCCCAGCTGTTGCCACCTATGCTGCTGCTCCAGTCGCCGCTTACGCTGCCGCCCCAGTCGCCACTTACGCCGCCGCCCCAGTTGTTGCTAAGGCCGCTTATGCTGCCCCAGTTGCCACCTACGCTGCTGCCCCAGTCGCTACCTACGCTGCTGCCCCAGTCGCCACTTACGCTGCTGCCCCAGTCGCCACTTACGCTGCTGCCCCAATCGTCGCCAAGGCCGCCATCGCTGCCCCAGCTGTTGCCTACTCCACCGTTGCCGCCGCCCCAGCTGTGGCTACCTACGCCGCTGCCCCAGTCGTCGCTAAGGCCGCTTATGCCGCCCCAGCTGTCGCTTACTCCACCCACGCCGTGGCTGCCCCAGCTATCGCTACCTACGCTGCCGCCCCAGTCGTCGCCAAGGCCGCCTATGGTGCTTACGCCGCCCCAGCTGCCGCTTACGCTGCCCATGCTTACGCTGCTCCAGCTTACGCTCACTACGGTCACGAGGCTTACTCCGCCTACGCCGCCCCAATTGCCAAGGCTTACTATTAAATAGTACAAGCTCCAAACTATCAGTGAAGTAACTTAAGCCATGTGTAAAATATTTCTTTAGCCATAAAAAAACGATAAAAAATTTAACTTTAATGCAACCATTCCATCCACCAATGAACAATCCAGTAACAGTAACAGTAACAGTAACAGTAAGAGGTCTGTGATAAATTGTTATTGCAGTGTTTAACATTTTGTGCACAACTAATTTGGCGAAGTCAAAAAGAGACCGGCCACTCCCAGTGATGACCTTTAAAGAAGCATACAAGTTTGGTCTCAGGGCCATCAGCACCATCACTAAAGTCAGTCCAACAGTCAAATTTATTGGTATTCAACAACAAAAATTAGCAAAACATTTTTAAACTCTAGTCATGATAAATTACAGACAAATGGGAATTCCTAGGCTTCCAACTATTTCTTTTTAGCTTGAAATCACAAACTCCTGATTGATGTACATAGTCGATAATTCGACATGCGACATATCTAATTGTCACGCAGTCGAAACGTGTCGCCATGCGCGTAACCCAAAACGTCGAAGAGAACCAAGAGAATTCAATGCCAAATACGTAACTTGTTAAGTAATGAATTACATTTCACTACCGATTAACCCGGTTAGGCTCGGTCGCGTTGACTTCGCATAGAGGCCTACAGGTATGTCGAACGACTTACAACGCTTATACGCACGAACCTCATCACATGTATACAATCGTCGAAGAAAGTAAGAGTTACGATGCCGTAGGCATACGGCGCAAGTTCACACACACACACACACGCCTCCGCAATCGAAATGGAAAGCATTGATGCGTGATATGAGCGACGCGCGGCGATTAGTGAAACCAGTGGAACGTAATTGAACGGAATCACTCTTCTGGATCGCGATGACAAAGAGCAATAAATTTCAATTTCTGCTTCAAATTGAAATACAGCGTTTATTTGCATTTAATCTGGATTCTGGAGTTAAGAGATGAGCTGTTCAATGTCGACAAAGAAGCGACATCAACGCATATGAGGACTTGCAGAATGTGGAAAAAGTGAAGGTCGTTGCTGATGCCCTTTCTGCCAAACTGCATTGCGGTCATCTGGTCAAACTGGTACATACACAGTTTTGCTCTTATAGCGAGGGTTGGATCAATTTTTGGTATATATTGCAGTGGATTACTACTGTTTGCATCAGTTCTTCGAAGAGTCTCCATCTGTTACTGCACTTATACAGTCTCATAATGGCTTTCAAAGTAAGTGCTTCCGATCTAAGTTTTTAAGTTTCTAATGGTTGCAATTTTTTCCTCTCTTCTTTAGTTTGTAGTCTTCTCTACGCTCTTGGCCATCGCCAATGCAGGTATCCTGGCTAGTCCACCACTCATCCAAACTTATGCACAACCCATTGCGCCCATTGCTAAAGTAGCCACTCCAGTGATCGCCAAGACCTTGATCCAGGAGGAATACCTCCCGGCGCGGTACAATTACGGTTATGATGTCCAAGATACTATCACCGGCGACAACAAGGAACAGCACGAGCAGCGTGATGGGGACATCGTCACTGGTAGCTATGCCTTGAACGACCCTGATGGCTATCGCCGAATTGTGGAGTACACCTCAGATCCCATCCATGGTTTCAACGCCGTGGTGCGGCGTGAGCCCCTTGGTACACCTGTTGTCGCCAAAGTTGCCACTCCAATCGCTTCACCTCTGCCCTATGCGTCGCCAGTGTACTCAGCTCCCATTGCCGCTCCCTTGATCACCAAAACATTGGCTACTCCTCTTTCCTATTCAGCACCAGCTCCTCTTACCTATTCAGCACCAGCTCCTCTTACCTATTCAGCACCAGCTCCCCTGACATACCAAGCACCAGCTCCTATTGCCTACCAAACTCCGATCGCCAAATTAGCCTATCCAGCACAAGCAACCTACATCCACTAAAGATCCCTGGCTGATACCATATTTATTGACATATTGTAAATCTCACAAATGAAATAAACTTTGATTTTTAATTATAATTGTTGTGTCATTTCAAACCAAAATCGTAATAGTCATGCTTGAAAGGTATGCGTGAGAATTTTGTGCGGAATAAGAACCGCGAACAACGGATCATGGCCATTGAAACCTCTCAATCCCAATGCGGAGGGACGCAATTAACGCAGTTTGAATTTGCTATGTCTATCTAGCGTGAATTACCAAAATTGGAAAGTTCCTATTTCGTTCTATCGCATGTAGAAAAATAACCAGCACAACCTATGCACGTATCCATGTTATGAATTATGATAATTTCATCGTTTTCAGTGTCAAATTTCAACAGATCCAAGGTTGATTTGTATTCATGCAAATGTTAAATATGTATACGTTGAGAGTTACCAATTAACAAAGCACTATTTATTTAGCAAAACAGTAAATTGCAAATTTTGTAATTACCAATGCTTTTATTTTTTGTTGTTGTTTTTTTCCTGTTCTTGAAATACTTGCCGAAGACGTTTAATTGATGGTCATTATAATTATTGCAGATACATTAACATTGAGCAGATGTTGCGTGCATTTAGTGGAATAAAAAGCGGCTGTTTTTTTGCTTAATCGCTTTTTGAGTTTTGTACTTTTTTTTAAAGGCGATTGGTGTGCGTATCGTCTGTGCGTATCGTCTGTTGCCAATATGATGCAATACACGCATGTCCACATTGTTTTGTAAAAAGCGCATTATTCCGTGCATGTCTGTACAGTCTGTGCGCACTGAAAGTTGAAACGAATAAGAAATTGACCTCTCCAAGGGCGGTGCTGTGGAGCGACTTGTTGCGCCAAATTTCGGCCAAATTTGGGTGGTTCTTTGGTCGCCCCACTATCGTCCTCACTTCGTGCGGTTCCTCTCCGTGAAATATATAAGCGCACGTTGCAGTTCGTCTCTTCACAATTCGATCATCAATCGCTTAGTCAAGTCCAACATGGCATTCAAGGTAAATACAATTGTTTAAATATATTTGGTATAGTGATGGGCGATTGGTATAGTGAGTGAGCTCGAATTGATGTAGCAATAGCTCACTGCTTACTGATCGTCAAATCACATTTTCTTTATTATATTACCCCGTATTCTCCACCACTTGTCCCTATGGATCTGAGAACTAGCTCTTTTTTGATATAAGATCAGTGAGCGATTAATGGGGTTAGCTCATTTACTCCATGGAGTGATCGTTACTGATCTGATCTCTAAGAAGAGCTACTTTGCTCATCATTAATATGGTATTTTGAAAATTTTAAATCTTGTTTTGAATTGTTGCAGTTCGTCACTTTCGCCGCCCTTGTGGCTGTTGCCCAAGCAGGTGTGCTGGCTCCAGTTGCCGCCCCAATTGGGTATAGTGCCCCCATTGCCCACGCCCCAGTGGCCTACTCCGCTCCAATTGCCCACGCTGCCCCAATCGCCTACGCCGCTCCTGTTGCTAAGATCGCTGCCCCAGTGGCCTATGCTGCCGCCCCAGTAGCATATGCCGCCCCCATCGCCAAGACAGTCGTCGCCGAGGAGTTCGATCCACATCCACAATACCAATACGGCTATGGTGTTGAGGACCATCTGACCGGTGACAGCAAGTCCCAGCATGAGGTCCGCGACGGTGACGTCGTGCATGGCTCCTACTCCGTGGTCGACCCAGACGGTACCAAGCGCACTGTCGACTACACTGCTGATGATGTGCACGGTTTCAACGCGGTGGTCCGCAAGGAGGCGCTCGTCGTTAAAGTAGCCGCCCCAGTGGTTGCTAAAGTTGCTGCTCCAGTTGCTTACGCCGCTGCACCAGTTGCCCACTACGCTGCTGGCCCAATTGTTGCCAAGGCCGCAATTGCTGCCCCAGTTGCCTACGCAGCCCCAGTTGCTCACCACGCTTATGCTGCTCCAGTGGCTCACTACGCTGCCGCCCCAGTCGCCAAAATCGCTGCTCCCTTTGGCGCCGCCTACTACCATCATTAAAAATGCCATGGGACACATTGGACTATTCCTCTGTACATATAATTTAATGTAAACTTTTTTTGAATTGATCCAGTATATTAAAGAATTTCTCTTTATTCCACTTTATTTTCTGCAAGAATCTGCTAGCATCATGCTCATGCAAATTGGACTTAATCTAGAATGAAAGGCACCCATTCACTTGAAGGAATGCAACTTAGTATGCCAGGAATGTGCTTGCATGCCAAGTGCACACGTAAATGGAATCTTTCGCTAAGGAGAAAACTTCAGGTCTTCTTAGTCACAAGTAAATACCAAGCTACAACTATTCCTATTCGACAATACCAGGTTTTGTTCTATACTGTTGGTACATCTCGATTTGGGCAACCCTTAAAGGACTAAAGAGTCAAACTAATTAATTAGTTTGTTCTCGTTCGCGCCGCCCACCACCATGGCAATTACTCGCCCTCCTCTATCGATCAGTGACATTTTCAACAAAGACGTGCCGCGCTCGGAACAAGAGCAATTACGAAGGATAGCAAGTCGAGTCGTTCTCAAAACTGATGCGAATTAAATTAGGATCGCGCCCATTACACGCATCCCAAGCGATCAATCAATGCGCAATTTTCCTTAGCGCGAATGCTGGAACCATGTTGAAGTGTGTTGAAGTTTCATCGTCCCTTGGCATGTGCATGTTACGCGTTGGTAAATTTTCTCCTTGCGAAATGTCGATATAATTGTCAGAGAGCGTATGACGAACCACACACCGCACATTTCTCAATTTCCAGCGGAGAAATTTGCAAGTTGAGAGCGTCTATGACCGATGCTAGACTAAAATTTCAATCAAACTCGTAGCCACTCGTAGCTCAAAACGAAGTTGGCCATGTGGAGTGCATCATTGTACGGATCGAAAGTAATCAGACGACTATATACTTGTTAATTGTAACTAGTTAATGAGGATTGCCCCAGCGACATTTCGTGGATGTTGATTTAACATTGTCGATGCAGTGCAAGCGGAGTTGATCACGGGTCATTATGATTCGTTGGCGCGGCCATAAAATTGGGTTAGGGTCTGATCGAATCGCCGAATCGCCGACGGCGCAAGCGAAAGTGGAACCGCTCAGCGATAGCAGAAAAAAGTGAGACACTTCGACGGCGCGAGCGTGAGCGTAGGTCACCATGACCTTGCTCGCGGATTGCGGTGGGTCCACAATCGGGGTGTGGATGCGTCCACCACCCAAAGTTCGGTAATGCGCTAATCAAGTATATAAACGCAGTGAACCAGAACGTCGAGCACAGTTCACTCGTTGACCAGTCTCAAGACAACTACAAAAAATGGCTTTCAAGGTATGGGCTCTTACCCACGCAGTGTGAATAAGAATTAGTGGTGTGGTGTTGTGACCTACTAAATTTGGATCTTTTTAGTTCGTAGCTCTCGCTTCCCTCTTGGCTGTGGCCCAGGCCGGTCTCCTCCCAGCCGCTCCAGTGGCCTATGGTGGTTATGCCGCCCCAGTGGCCCACGCCGCCTACGCCGCTCCAGTGGCCCATGCCGCTTACGCCGCCCCAGTTGCCCACGCCTACGCCGCCCCAGTTGCTCACGCCTACGCCGCCCCAGTTGCTCACGCCTACGCCGCCCCAGTTGCCCACGCCTACGCCGCTCCAGTCGTCGCTAAGGTCGCCGCTCCAATTGTGGCCAAGGCTGTGGTCGCCGAGGCCTACGACCCTCATCCACAATACAACTACGGATACGGTGTCGATGACCATCTGACCGGTGATAGCAAGAGCGCCGTTGAGTCCCGCGACGGTGATGTGGTCCAGGGCTCTTACTCCTTGACCGACTCTGACGGTTTCCGTCGTACCGTTGACTACACCGCCGACCCCATCCACGGTTTCAACGCTGTTGTGCGCCGTGAGCCTCTGGCGGTTAAGGCTGTTGCTCCAGTCGTCGCCAAGATCGCTGCCCCAGTTGCCTATGCTGCCCCAGTAGCTCACGCGTACGCCGCCCCCATTGCTAAGATCGCTGCTCCAGTCGCCTACGCCGCACCAATCGCCCACCATGCGTACGCCGCTCCAATTGCTCACCATGCCTATGCAGCCCCAGCCATCGCTAAGGTTGCTGCCCCAGTCGCCGCCTACGCTGCCGCCCCAGCCTACTACCACTAGATCTTCCAAAAATCTCAATATTAGGAACTACTATTTATTATGAAGAAATAAAATCTATGCAATCATAAAATAACTATTTTTGATTCCTTTCACATTTGAACATATTTCCCCAAGCATAACTGTTACGATCTTCTTCTTCTTCTTCTTCCACATTTTAAGCGGATGCGCTTGAAGTTTCCTGGCGCTTTTCCTGCGATATGGACCTTCTGCCTGTTTGTTTGACATCAATATCAATTTTTACCCATCCCCTATGTGGTCATTCCAGATTCTTCTTCTGGTACGGGTCGAATGCTCCACATCCTCTGCTAGTCTACTACACTTTGCAACGTAATGTAGGAGCTGCGTTTTCTATCCCGGAGTGCGTAGCCGCTATGGTTATTAAATTTTCATCTCCGTTATTCTGAGAGCTCGCTTTATAATTGATGTATCGTTAGGATACATCATGATACGTTAGGATGGGGCGGATGCAGGATTTGTAGATACGGGTTTTGCTGGGTATTGACATCATGTTCTTCCATATCGCGTTTCATAGACAACCTGATATTTAGACGTCTTGTAAGCTTGCCTAGCCCAGCAGGATAAACTTATTTCTAGATAGTCGACTATCATGACTTTTTCTATTATTTCTTTGTTAATCACAATCTTACATCTTACCAGAGTTTTACTAGCTATCATACTTTTTGTTTTCTTGGTGGGGACTCTCATGTTGTATTTTTCGGTTATGATATTTCAAAAAATATGTATGCATGTATAATGTTAGGTCTAGTCTACCCGATCACAGGAATGAGTCGTCTTTCACCTGGATTATTCCATGTACCGAAACGCCGTTAATTTGAGGACTACTTAACTACGATATTCTATGATATGTATAGTCCGTTTAGTGTAGGCTTGCAGGCTGTCCGATTAAGGTAAGATTCTGTCATTGTTTAGTCCCCTAGTAACATGGTACGCAACAATGACACAAATATGGCTCAATATAACTTCTTTTCGCGAGTATTAAATCTATATCATAATATTGGTTAGGGATTAGATCAAAATTAAAATAGGTAATTACATTAAACGGAGAAGAGTTCAATTATTTTGTTTACAAAAATATACACGCTATTATTGTATAATTATTATATTACTGAATTTACTGTATGACGCACAAAATATTTCTACGGTATTCAAATGAATGCAAATGCACTGTTTGAAATGTCATTGTGCAATATTCTATTACCAATTAATTCTACAACACATTCCATAGAGAAAGTACTCTATTTCAACCACATGAATGGAATGACTGATGTAATAGGAGTCCAAGTCCAAGTTTGGCAGCGTGTAACACGAGTTCATAAACTCGACATTATGGCATATGCCATCGTTGGCGGGCGTTTTATTGTCATTTAATTCAGCATGGTCCATTTCATAATTTCATAATAAATCCAACTAAATACATTTGTAGCGAACTGGCGATAAATGCGATAATACCTTTATGAAAGTCCCATTTCCACTGGTCACCGATATAACTTGATATAGAACTTATATTGGTGTTGTGGTTTAGGAGTGTGGATCAGTTAGGCGATTAATTTATTTTTTAAGGCCGAGGACAAGGTTCCAGAATTTGGCGTTCTGTACGCATATGCTCCAGATTCAAGATCTCATTCAAGACCACAAATTGACATATGAGGTAGGCCCAAGCTCCGATCAAGACAAGAGATGAATAATTGTGCCCATGAAAGTGGAGCATTTCTAATTACACACATCTATGCGTGCATATTATGCGTCATAATGAATGTATTAAATTTTTGGGCTGGCGCGCGATCGTGTTTTTCGAGGGTGTGGTGTTGATCATTATATCGCATTGTTACGACACCAAGTACGGAGCAATAATTCTTAGTATAAATAGCAGGTCCAATGGATTGTCAATCAGAGTTCTCTTGCCTTTCAACTGAACAGCATCACCATGGTCTTCAAGGTATATACCATCTCAGTGCTTGTGGATCCGAGGAATAAAGTTCTAATTTGGATTATCTTTTTGTAGTTCGTAGCTTTCGCCGCTTTGGTCGCCGCCGCCAATGCTGGCGTGATTGCCAACACTTACGCCGCCGCCCCATTGGCTTACGCCGCCCCAGTCGCCAAGGCTGTGGTTGCTGAGGCCTACGACCCTCATCCACAATACAACTACGGATACGGTGTTGATGACCATCTGACCGGTGACAGCAAGAGCGCTGTTGAGCAACGCGACGGTGATGTTGTCCAGGGCTCTTACTCCTTGACCGACGCTGACGGTTTCCGTCGTACCGTTGACTACACCGCCGACCCCATCCACGGTTTCAACGCTGTTGTCCGTCGTGAGCCCCTGGCTGTTAAGGCTGTTGCCAAGATTGCTGCTCCAGTTGCCTACGCCGCCCCAGTTGCCCATCACGCTTATGCCGCGCCAATTGCCCACCACGCCTACGCCGCCCCAATTGCCCACCACGCCTACGCCGCCCCAATTGCTCACCACGCGTACGCCGCCCCAATCGCTAAGGTTGCCGCCCCAGTTGCTGCTTACTCAAGCTATGCTTCCCCAGCGGCCGTCTACCACCATTAAATTATTTGTTAACTTATTTATTTATGATGAAATAAATTGTTGAAAAACTACAATATTGATTATTATATTACATGCGATGTCATTTTAATTGAATTTCCAGCGAACAAATCACTCCATATGCAAATAAATGTAATTTACCTCTGTTTGCGGCGATGGCGTTTATTGCATTTTATATTTGTCGTTAAGAGAATTTTATTCATTGAAATTTACACTTTTCAGCAATCGATCTATTAAATTAATGGAACTGAAAATATCCAATTAAAAATTTCAACCACAATTATGTTGACTAAAATTAAAATGAAATACGAATTGAAGTTTTGTTTTGAATATATCAAACTTTTATCCTTAATGAACAAACTTTTAATGGAATTGGCAAATAAAATTATTTCACTTGAACATCATTATCGAGTAAATACTTCTTGAAAAATATAAAATACATTTCTAAGAATAATAATATGTAATATGTATTATAGTGGTATTATATTT
>JARJDQ010006688.1:0-14733 GCA_030264215.1 Geostiba sp. GC000077 | reverse complement strand
TTTGCAAATTGATACTGATTCCGTTTTGCGAGACAATGCATATCTTACGGAAACTGTTCAGAAATTCAAAGCAGATGCTGTTCAAGACAGGGAGAACTATAAGGCGAATATTGCACAGAAGAAGGAAGAATTTAACGCAGCGGAAAATATGTTGAACATTGTGACGATGGAGTTGGCAGCTCAAGAATGTACTAAGAACGAGGTAAAAGCGCAAATTCAAACTTTCAACGAGGAGTTGGCCGGAGCAGAACTCGAATTGAAGATGACGGCGACAGTAATATGCGATAAATTTAGACTTGCCGAGGAATTGAACAAATTTACTGGTTTGGAGAATATTAATGAGACTTGCGAAGAACTCCGTCAAGCTGTTGTGAAGCAAAATACATTGCACGCAGAGGTAAGATTTATTCTTAGACACTCAATAATATTTTAAATCGATGATTTTCTGTTTTGAATAGGAGGAGCAACTTCTATCCACCGAAGAAGTAAAACTGGATGAAAAAGTCATTGCAACGCAGGTTGCTATCAAGGAAATTAGCGTCAATATTGAACAGCGCAATAACGAGCTGAAACAATTTGAAGAGGAACTGATTGCAAAGAATAAGTCTTCAGCTGATTGCCTCCTGAGGGCTAAAGATGAACTGGAAGAGGTCCAAAATCAACTGGTTACTTTAAAGAATGAATTAAAGTCGCGTACAGAAGAAATGGATGTAAACGACGTTGGATTATCTGGTGATAATACGTCTGACCAGCTGCAAGAACTTATTTTAAAAGACCAGACCCAGTTTGAGCAGACAAAGGTTCAACTAGAGGAAGACATCCTAAAATTGAAGAAGAAAGATGCGCGCATCCGCTTGCACCTGAAAGCCGGCAAGAAAACGAAGGAAGCTTTGCTAAGGAGGTATGATAGTCTTCGATCTCCATCATCGAAATCATGCCTCAAGTCGCCAAACAAAAGCAATGTTTCAAATCTCAAAGTGACATTTAATGAACATGTCTCTGAGAAAGAAATAACTACTGATGACAGTGTCTACCACTAACCAAAATCAGAAGATTAAGTACCTAATCCAGGTATAATTTAAGTTTGGAATAACTTATAGAGTTAAAAAGTGTAAATTCAAAAATACGACGAGAAAGAATAATTAATATAATAATTAATATAAATTATTATAAGAATAGATATTAAGTTATATTGAGTTGTAAATATAACAGAAAAAATTTCTTAATTTTAATTTCGTTTCGCAGAATAAAAATTATTTTGGACCAATTAATGTCGTGCAAACAACAATAATTTGTATAATTTTCAGTAGCAAGTAACATATGACAAGGCGTTTGTATATTTGGTTATCCTCAGTGGTGACGGTGATTTTGTATTATGATTTCCCTGCTTGTTATAAAATCGTCAAAATCTTCTACGAAGGAAAAAGCAAATATTTTGAACAAATATGATTTGCGGGACTTTAGAACCTGAGTTATCTCACGTTTTGTTGTGTTTGGTGATTAAGGAAATGTGAAGTTCAGATAGCTTATCAATTATCAGCTGATGCAAAAAATTCCATTCACATTCTATTTTTCTTTGTTTCGCAAATAAGGGGTCATAACGTCATAAGTCACAGTGCAGACGAGACTTATTAATGGGTGTCTACCAAAGAGAAACAGACAAGCGTTTTTATTCTTTGTCGCCACAGTCGCCAGTCTGAAAGCAATTTAATGTTAGGTGAAAATAATCGATTTGGTATAGTCGAGAGTCGCGACTCTCCAACAACAAAACAGCAAAAACCAAAAAAACCCTAATACATTGATAAGCACTTTGAAATTAAATCACCAAGGACATATTCGACCATAAATTTAAAGAGGAATTCATTCTTCGCTCCAGTCGAAGATGGCTACTCTTCAAACACTAATCGCGTTGATAATCCAGCAGTATTTTTACTCTTCATCATGTCTCATCAACATTGCAGACAACTCAGCGAACAATAATATATTAAACAACATTCCGATTGCTTTGTATTCCCTGAATTCATCTCAAGTAAACGACAAAATACCACCATGTCAAGATTTTTTCCTCATTACTGATCATCCAGTTGCTGTAGTGGAAAACATTGAATATTTCATTCGTCGAAATTCGATAAATACTTATAATTCGCGAAAGTACTTAATACTCTCGAATGATAACGACGAATTTGAAGTGTCGTTCAGCGAAAAAGTCTTTACGTTTATCGCAAGTGTCTTGCTCATTAAACCTGCTGATGTAGGTGAAGGTCGAGAAAATAGGCAAAACAAATCCGACGATGAAATTTACAATTTGTATGCGCATAATTACAAGGAACAGCGTGGCGATAATGATATAATACTACTTAATAAATGGTTCGCTTCAAATGGGAGTTTTCTATGGGAAAATATCGATTTGTATCCAAACAGAGCGTGGAAATTAAGTGGCAGGACATTTGTGAATGCATTCGATAACAATCCACCGTACATTGATATTTCCACAAGTACTGCTTTACATATTTTCTTTTGGCATTCCAACATATTTCTATATTTTAAGGATTTCGCTTGGGATCGGAGTACAAAGCAATGAAGGAGTTCGCCAAATATTACAACATGACTTCCGTTGATGTTGAGCTCAATATATGGGGTGATTTCACAGACAATTGGAATGCAACACCAAACAGTGTGAAAGCAATGTTTTTGGATGATGAAGTCGACGTTTATTACAGTAAAACACTAATAATTTTAAATCCAAGATCCAACTAAAGATATAAATCATTTATACTATATTTTAGGCAGTGCATTGTTGACAACTCCTTCTTTACGTTATGCAAGTCTTTCGAATCCATACATGAGGATGAGTTTCAAGTGTTTGGTGCCAGAACCAAAGTAAATTCTTGCTTCAATGTTCGTTATTGTTTACAATACATTAATACATATGTATTTTGTTCCAGAGTGGAAAATGATTGGCTCCTGGCGTTGAACATTAAATCTTTTAAATTCTGGCTTTTGCTATTAACATCGTACACAGGATTAGCAGCTTTGATATTCGGCCAGAAGCACTTGTCATCTGAGAAGTGGACGTTCAATAAACTCGAGTTCTTCGGCATAACACTATCGCAGTCTATCAGTGTGCGAGACTTGCCAACGAATACTTTGATGCGATTTATGTTGGTCGAATTGCTTTTGCTATCAATTATATTCGCTACGATTTACAATTCGCACATGTGCAGCATTATAACAATTCCAAAGTAAGTTAAGAGTTAAGTTTTCTTGACGAGAGTAAAATAATAAAAAGAGGATATATTCCATAGTTATGTTGGAAGAATCAACACTATCAATGATATGATTACGCAAAATTTGAAATGGACTGCACCGACGCAAGGATATGCTGTGCCCTTGGAGGAATATAACGTAACTTAAACCGTTAAAACCAAAATATCTTTTCGATTTAAAATGTTTTTTTTGTGTTTCAGAAAAAACTTCATGATTTGTTTTTCTTAAGCACCCGATCAGATATATTAAAATATTTACGTCGTGATGCACACATTGGTTTTGGCTTCATTGAGCTAACCTCGCGTTACTTTGATTTGAAGAATTTAAACATTCCAGAAATCGAGCATTACAACGTGTTACGAGATGATTTTATCGTCGATTTTAGCTACTTTCATCTTCGCAAAAATTCAGTCCTACTTGAACCGATGAATGCGTTCCTGCTGCACGTGATGGAAAGTGGGCTTCACGTGCATTGGGAAACGGAAAGTTATTACGCACGGAACCTTCTGCTTTCATTCGCACGCATAAAGGATAACGACGGAAAAGTGTTGGAGCCTTTGAATCTGGATAAACTCAAAGGGCATTTTGTTGTCTGGTTTTCTGGGATGTTTATAGCTGCACTCCGATTTTGTTACGAATGTTTACCTAAATTACAATCTAAGTTTTGAGAATTCATATTTTTATAGAGTTTACAAGTGCTGATAATTCCGAAGGTTAGAAATTAGTTTCAAAAAATTTAAAGTGCAAAATCTGAATTGGACTTTGATTGGAATCAGTTGGAGTTGGAGATTAAGTTATCAGATGTTGCCAGTCAATTATGATTTTTTTTTTGTGATATCCGTTTTGAAATTGTTTACGCAAACTAGTTTTTTGTGCAAATTATAAAATTTAGTTTTTGCTAAATTGGGCTTATTGTATGCAACCTATTACACAACATTTGCAAGCACCTTTAAAAATAGTCGTGCAGTGTTGTGAGCAGTGGTTGAAATTATGAAATAAAACATTAAAGAACTGTTTTAATAGCAATATATGGCACCTAGATATTAAATTCTTATGTGCTTCTAAACTGCAACTATTTAAGTATTTTTCATGCATATGTGTTTCTGTCTTCTATTTCATGAGAATATTTGTGAAATCATGCGCAATTTGATGATAATACTTATTAATAAAAAGATTAAGTTTAAATACTTAATAGTTGCACTGATTTTGTAGCAATTGCAAAAAACTTAACGAAACCACCAATCATTTTCCACTCTGGAACAAAATACTATGTATTAATGTATTGTAAACAGGTTTATCTTTTCTACAGTCTTCTCTTGGATTAAAAATGTTTAGTGTTTTACTGTAATAAACATCGGCTTCATCATCAAACAAAAACATTTGCTTTCAGACCTTTTGGAGACGAGTGTCGATACTCCGATCCTGACGTATGCAACCATGAACTTGGGTGGATATGTATGCAACCAAGTACGCTTCTATTTAGCAGGAGAAAGGAGTTGTATTCCAATTGACTGTGAAATCACTTCACATATTTGTGAAATCATGCTCTATTTGATGATAATACGTGTTATTGAAAAGATTATGTTTAGATGCTTAATAATTGCACTGATTTTGCATTTGGAGTTACATTGAAAGACACTTATGATGATTTTTTAAGCCTTTATCAATCAATTAAGCTATCTGAATATCGAATATGTGAATACAATTTTTTCTTTTCATGGGGACCTATGCAAGTTGCAATCATTTTCAATGCACTTTAATCTGGTTTCAAGCCCCATTGCCAAAACTAACTCATCATGAAAGGTAAGTGCATCTACTCCACAAGTTTTGCAAGGCAGGTTCTAAATTCTAATCTATAATTATAATTCTAAGTATAATTATATAATAATAATAAGTATAATTCTGTCATTGTTTAGTCCATTAGAGGCATAGGGCAGAACAATGCCGGATATCTACGAGGAGTACTGCCAGTGCGATCCCCGTGGCGACATCTGGCGTCAGTGTCCCATTTACAACGCCACGACCGGCGAACGTCTGCACTTCAACCCCACGGCTCTCGTCTGCGAATAGCCGGCGAATAGCCGAATAGTCTGCGGAATAGCCGGCTGCGAATAAGCGCACAGCACACACTTTGCTCCTGTTTTAAATAAACGCATTTAACATCCATGATCCATATCAGTGTCTCAATCAATTTCCTTTGTACGCCATATCCATATCCAACGGATGCAAGTCCTTCGTCACATTGCGCAATCAATCTCAGATTCTCACGCAATTACATCGCAAACACTCCATGTGGCGATAATGCGTTGACATTGATGATGAATGATGTGAAAGCTTCAATTAGCACTATCACAACGCAATTTTTAGCTAATTATGACAGGATTCCAGGAAGATTGTTTCTTATCTCCAGTTTTGCCACTTGAGATTTTTCGCGAGACTCGTATAAAAACTCCCGGCTTGCGCTCAATCGGTATCGAAGACCGTTCAACCAGTCAACATGAAAGTCCTTGCTCTTACTCGTAAGTAAAAACATTAATTATTGGCGCCTGGACACATGGTCCAGGTGCGATTTATTTTTTTGTTGAAACATGAATTAATTTAATACCTTTTCTTGTTGTAGTCGCCTTCTTGGCCGTTGTTGCCCTCGCCTGGGCTGATGAGACCACCCAGCCCCCAAAACTATGCGACATTGTGTGCCCCAAGCCCCTGCCACCAGACACCGTTTACTACCCATCTCCCGAACGTTGCGAGGATTATTGCCAGTGTGATCCCCGTGGTGCCATCCTTCAAACCTGCCCCGTCTGGAATGCGGAAACCGGCGAGCGTCTGTACTTCAACCCCACAGCTAAGGTGTGCGATTGGCCCGATGTCTCTGGCTGTGTTAACCCTTAAATATTAGGAATTGTTTAATGTTTGAATGATAAATAAATGAACATTTTCATTTAAACTCTGTCTTTCTCGGTCTTTATCTCCTCCAAACTCATTCCCTTCTTAAGATTTGTAGGCACATCTTGTAATTATTATACGTGGTGTTCATTTAATAGGCGTATGACACGTCATTCATGAGATTATTGTATGGTATCGTATCGTATTACGTAAAAGTCCGTGCAGCAAAAACGGTCGCGGGTTGGCTGTATCTTTGATACAGCTGTTAATTAAATGTAAACATGAAATCAGTTTATAGTATTGAACTGTTGCTTTCCTGTCACTGTCACTGCGACTGTCACTGAGCCATGGACATGATTTTCGTTACAATTAGGTGATTGGAAGAAGGTTATTAGAATACACAGTTTTGCACGCCCCTAATAGTGAACAAATTTTCATTATGATATCAAGCCTCATCAAAACAAGTGAAATAGTTATTTATGAAATTAGTGTGTAAAGCTTAATTTTAAGATGCGAGGTCGAGTATTTCGCAACGAACGTAGTGAGTGTGCAACTGACTGTAGGCAACTTCTTCTGCAATCTCATTACGAAACTAGTTTCTTATTGAATTCATTAAGATATTCCATCATTAAACTGGAACTTTACGCATTGTATGCGATGTCATAATGACCAGTTTTAGAGGTCGTCGTAGAAAAATGTTATATTAAGGTACTGCGTTGATAAACCACAAGTTTTCACTTGCTTTGAATCTGGATGAAGAAAAAAATTGGTCATTATCATGGCCAAGCAAACTTGTGATTTGTTTAATAGTATAATAACCTTTTTGAATTAGTAAAAATGCTGGCGTCGTGAATATTTGTGATTCATGATCTATCACGGCTGCAGCTGTGATCGGTCATGCGCTGCCAGACACCAAACACTGTAAAGCGAGCTTAAATAAGATCGAAATTGGTTTGTATTACATTTTGAATGTAGACCAATCGGCAAGTGTAGTAAAACTGACCGCGATATTTCAAGCCAGCGTGCTAACAAAGATGCGACATGAAGTGTACTATGGCATTAAAATGAACGTTCGTCTATTTTAATCCTAATGCACTTGAGGGAAGTAAGAATTGTCGCCAAATAGTATGCGCCTAAGCACTAGCCACGACGATACCAATAGGGATTTCCCCATAAAGGGCTTTTATGAGGCGAACGTTCATCTTGAGGTCATTGTACAAGTCCGACGCACGGTGCTGGCATATAACGGGAGGGAATAGCAGAGAACGAGACGAACGTTCGATTTGTACGCTTTGTGCACTTTCCGCTGGGATGTCGCAAATATCCTTTCCGGCCAGCCAACATGCACCCCAGTAAATTCGGATAAAATGTGAACTATGTTCACATTAAAATAACGCACATTAGGTATACTGCGTCCAATTTCTGCCCTACATTTTAATTATAGCTATAGGTATAGAGTCGGATAGCTTACACTAAATTTGTGGAATACGAATAGATGCACTTTCATAATGACATGGTTTTGATAAGTTTTGGGCAATCACAACGCAATTTTTAGTGTCTTATCTCCAACTTGGCCTCTTGAGATTTTTCACGAGACTCCTATAAATACTCCCGGCTAGCACTCAGTCAGTATCGAAGACCGTTCAAACATTCAACATGAAAGTCCTGGCTCTTGCTCGTAAGTATTAAATACATTACTTACTTAAGCCACAATTTAGAAAAAAGCATGAACCGTGTGCCGCGCTTTAATTTTTTTTCTTGTTGGAACATGATTTAATTTGATAAATTTTCTAGTTGTAGTCGTTGTGGCCGTTGTTGCCCTCGCCTGGGCTGATGAGACCACCCAGCCCCCAGAGCTGTGTGAGCTTGTGTGCCCCAAGCCTCTGCCAGATGAAGTTGTTTACTTCGCATCTCCTGAACGTTGCGAGGATTACTGCCAGTGCGATCCCCGTGGTGCCATCCTGCAACACTGCCCCATCTGGAATCAGACAACCGGCGAACGTCTGTACTTCAACCCCACAGCTAAGGTTTGCGATTGGCCCGAGCATTCTGGCTGCGTCAACCCTTAAATATAAGGAATTGTTTAATGTTTGCATGTTAAATAAATGAACATTTTCATTTACACTCTGTATTTTTCAGTCTTTCTATTTCCCTCCTTCATACTGATATCTTCTTACGCTTTATAGGAGGTACATTCTGTATTTTATTATACAGTGTGTTTATCTAAAGGGGTATCGCATTGATGAAATGATCGTAGCGGCAACAAGTATGCTGTTGCCGATTGGCGAGATGTTGTCATTTCGATCATTTCATCAATGACGTCTTACCCTTATTAAATGAACACCATGTTTATTAACCTTTAGGAGACAACACGTGCAAAATGCTTACTTGTTGACCTGTGGTCTGATCTCATCCAAAAATAACGCACAAATCTTTTAACTCACTTTAAAGCTTTTGTAACTATGATTGCAACTATGATTCTGTCATATGTCATTGCTCCACTATGTATAGTACAGTGTGTCAATTTAATAGCGAGACATAGCAGATTTGCTTAGGTGCTTTTTTAGGTTATCAGAGTTTAAAACCTCTACAAAATTACAGTGTTGCAGCTCTTATCGCGTTTAGCTGACGCCGGCGCCACCTAGTATTGAAGATATGGAACTATTTATTTACCGCCCACAAAAAAGGGCGGTAATGTTTGAATGATAACTAAATAAACATTTTCATTTACCCTCTGTATTTCTTTATCTCCCATTATTGTGGATTTTATGGTCCTCGGGAACGAATAGAATCTAGGAATGTACCATAATATTCTCCTGGTGTAACCATATTGGTTCAACAACCAAGGTGTTAGATGTTAGACCATTGGCCTAAATCTCTCTTCTTAACATTTGTTTCAATTGTTCGGTTTATCTTTTTGTTCATTGCAGAATATCGAATTAAGTTGAGAGGTTATTTTGTATTGGCTCTTATTATGGATACATTCCACATGTAGATCTTATTTTTATATCATTTATTTACCGTTTTTGAGACCACACGTGTAAAATATGTGCCCTTGTTGACCTGTGGTCTGATTATATCCAAAATTAAGACACAAAATCTTTTAATGCAGTTTTAGCTGCTTAAAATAGTCCAAATTCCGATGGGATATTGATACACCTGCCTAAGTTGGATTTATCATAATATTATAATCCGTGTTCCTGTCCGGACTTACAGTTTAAGACTTTACGGCTTTGACTTAACTCCTCCGCAAAAATGCAACAAAAGTACACTCAGGGTCCAGCACAATCTTGATTGTTACAGTTTTGCACAAAAAATGTAGCTGATTGATTATTATCGAATTCGCTATTATCAACTGGTATTATTTAAAAGTGCAACATCTACATGAATTTTGATTTAACCACGATGAGATAAGACAAGAATAATGTTTTAACATCACTATATAAACATAAAAGTTGCGCCGTAATTGCAATTCAATCGTAGTCGGCGCGTTTTATATTTGTGTTCGATTGAAAGCCTGTAGAAATGCTACACTTCAAAGGTATGGTTGTTCAAACTATTTTCATTTATACTGATAGTGATAATTGATTATTAAATGATTTGACAGAATTGATTGCTTTGGCAATTGTTTGCTTTGCCTTTGCTGATGCCGGCACCCTCCACTGGTGTAGCGAAGGTGAGAAGACTCCTTCGGTTTTTCAATGCAGCAACTACCTGGTTTGCGAGGATGGTGTGATTGTAGAGAAGACCTGCCCGATTGGACAGCTGTATGATGCAGATTTGGAAGATTGCCGTGATGCGGCGGATGTGATTTGTTGGGAGTTGTTGGATCGTGTAAAGCACAGTAACGAGGAGAGCAAACATAAAAGTGATGAGAGTGACAAGTCGCACAAGTCGCATGGTAAAGGCAGCAAGGAACATGGGCATGGAAAGGACAGCAAGGAGAGCGATGAGAGTAAAAGCCATGGAAAACACAGCAAGGAGAGTAAGGAAAGTAAGGAAAGTCATGAGAGCAAGAGCCACGAGGGGAGCCATGGAAAGGATAGCGATGAGAGCAATAGTCATCATGGGAAACCCAGCAAAGAAAGCAAGGAAAGTAGTGAGAGCAAGAGCCATGAGTGGAGCCACAGCAAGGACAGTGATGAGTCTCATGACTGGAGTTCAGGGGGTGGTGATGATGACTCATCGAACGAGAGCGAGGATGATGCGCCGACGGAACCGACTGAAGCGCCTACTGTGGAACCAACTGAGGCACCAACTGAGCCACCGACTGATCAGCCAACTGAGGAACCAACTGAAGGACACACTGAGGAGCCGACGGAACAACCTACTGAGAAACCTACCGAGAGGCCAACGGAAGAACCAACTGAGGCACCGACGGAACAAACTACTGAGGAACCAACAGATGAACCCACTGAGCTGCCGACGGAAGAGCCTACTGAGGAACCAACAGAAGAACCCACTGAGCTGCCGACGGAAGAGCCTACCGAGGAACCTACCGAGGAACCCACCGAGGGACCAACAGAAGAACCCACTGAGCTGCCGACCGAACAACCTACTGAGGAACCTACCGAGAAGCCAACTGAAGAACCAACCGAGGAACCGACGGAACAACCTACTGAGGAACCAACAGAAGAACCCACTGAGCTGCCGACCGAACAACCTACTGAGGAACCTACCGAGAGGCCAACTGAGGAACCTACAGAGGAACCTACCGAAGGACCAACTGAAGAACCCACTGAGCTGCCGACGGAACAACCTACTGAGGAACCAACAGAAGAACCTACTGAGCTGCCGACGGAAGAGCCTACTGAGGAACCTACCGACAGGCCAACTGTAGAACCAACTGAGGAACCGACGGAGCAACCTACTGAGGAACCAACAGATGAACCAACTGAGCTGCCGACGGAAGAGCCTACTGAGGAACCTACAGAGGAGCCTACCGTAGGACCAACTGAAGAACCCACTGAGCTGCCGACGGAACAACCTACTGAGGAACCTACCGAGAGGCCAACTGTAGAACCAACTGAGGAACCGACGGAACATCCCACTGAGGAACCCACTGAGCTGCCGACGGAAGAGCCTACTGAGGAACCTACCGAGAGGCCAACTGAAGAACCAACTGAGGACCCGACGGAACAACCCACTGAGGAACCAACAGAAGAACCCACTGAGCTGCCAACGGAACAGCCTACTGAGGAACCAACTGAGCTGCCGACGGAAAAGCCTACTGAGGAACCTACAGAGGAACCTACCGAAGGACCAACTGAAGAACCCACTGAGCTGCCGACGGAACAACCTACTGAGGAACCTACCGAACGGCCAACTGTAGAACCAACTGAGGAACCTACTGAGGCACCAACAACTCCGGCCCAGGAAGGCTGCAAAGGTACCTGCCCAGCCAACAACGACGTCCCTACTTACTTCCCCCACACCGACTGCACCAAGTTCTGCCAGTGCGATTGGGGTACCGCTCACATCATCGACTGTCCCGATGGCCTGCACTTCAATCCAGAACTCAACGTGTGCGACTGGCCCTGGAACGCCGGTTGTCAGACGGTCGCTTCTTTCCTTGCTTAGCTCTTAAGATTATAACTTTATTCAACACCTTTTAACCTAATAACTTAACAACTTAACTTTACACGTCAGTCGTAATATCGTGAATAAATGCATACTTATTTAAAATCTACATAGCATCTATTAACACGTTTAGGTTTAGGAGCATCTTCAAAATTGATAAAAACTAAAAATCAATCACAAACATGGATATCATATGTTTATTCTGCATTAGTTTAAAAGTTAAACGTTAAATTAGATTTAGATCATCATTACAATATTCTATTTGAATTTTTCAATTATAGACACACACAGATGATATGATATGATGTAAATGTAAGTCATGTAAGAAATTGAAGTTTTGGCCAATCACATCCACAAATGATGTATTTTCCAGCCTAACTTATTCTTTAGGATGTGATCGTCCAAAACGTATGATGTGAATGTCCGAAACCGAAAACGGAAAGAGATCTACTTCTTGTTCGTCTTGATTACTTCATTATCAAAAGCAAAGTGTAAGTGGTTTAGAAATTGTTGGGGTTCTGCTTTGTGGCAAGCACTCGTTGACGCACGAACGGCTGCAACAGCGCTGATCGCCTGTTGCCATCATGCTGATCGATCATTTGATTGACGCGCAAGTATTTCGCCAACAGCGGCAGGGGAATGTCGTTGAGTAGACGATACATGCTGACTTCCTTCGGCGGCAGAGGTGGCGGAAGCATCTGCTGAGCGAACTCCTCCTGTGGATTTTCTTCGTCCACGCCATCATCGCCAGCATCCATAACATTCATGTTCGCCTCCTCGGATTGTGGCATTGGTGCAAAACGTTTGCCATAACTAAAAGTGGAAAAGTCATCGAATTAACTATAGATTCATTTTTGATCACGCGTGTATCGAATTATAAATGTCGCTATTAATTTATTTCGCGCGCAGAGTGGCGACTCATAAATTAATAATAATTATGGGCATAATCTCATTGTCCAGAGCGTGCGCAGCTTAATGACATTTTCCCGAATAGTAACTAAATCCAATTTGATCCATTTTGAGGTATGCACAAAATGGCACATGGCGACATGGCACAAGTTATTAATGAATATAGTCCAAGTATTATAAGCTCCGTCCGAAGCTTATAATAATTCGACCTTACAATACTTACCGAATGCTTTTTCGACGCAAATATTCATGCATGTCTTTGACGTATTGGGCGACTTGATCAGCGCTGGTAAATGTATCTGGACGCGTTGGTCGCTGCAGTTCTTCGCTTTGCGCGTGCGCCATCGACGTCGTGGAGGACCAGAAGGCGCAGATCAGGAGTAAACACGCCACCATTGCTTGCGATTTGACTAGCATCTGAAAGTAGCAATGGAAAAAAATATTTTTATCATTTTTAGCACTCTCAATGCCTTGATTTTGATTCATTCATATTTTCCTTTGATGGGTCAAATTGGTTTAACCGCCTTATTATTTTATATTTGCAAGAAAATCCCACGCTTATCTGTGGATCAAAACGCAAATAAATTCTCATTAATTTTCAAGCTTTTGATTCGCGGTCCGCGGCCTGGAGCTTTGATGAAATTGATGATGTTTGTTTGTTCTGATCTCTATCCGAGGCCAAGCCATTTACATTCTGATAATTATCTGCACCCTTTTTAAATGCGCAGAGGATTTTTATAATTCAACTTATTTCAAGATTTTATTTATTCAGGTCGGAGGTGAATACGTTTTGATAAATTTCATAATTTTGCTTATTTTATTATCACTGGCGAAACATCAGTTACATCACATCAATTTAGTGATAGATAAGCAGGTGTAATGTGCACCTTTAATATGTAATGTGATAAAATGTCGCGAATACCGCCGTGAAAAGCAGCGAAAAAGTGTGAATATGCGTGCATGATATAATTACGGTGATTATAGCGCATTAATGCGTGGCTCGCCTGTGATATCGAAAAATGCGGCTTATTATAATGCCAGCTTGTTAAAACATATTAATACGCATTATCGGGATTATGCCCAATTATCGCTATCGCATTTTTTTGGCATCATGTCCATTATTTTACGATATTGCGATAATCAGAGATTAATTAATAAACAACGCGGCGACATTTTTGATTCTGCTACGGTATTTCGTTATTAAAATGCGTTAGCTGCTGTCACCACTTTCATCATCACCTCTCTTTGTTGTGTGAGCGTGTTTGCCAAATTTATTTAGTAAATAATATCACTTTCGTATAGCGTTTGCGGAATGTTTTGTGTGCTTTACGCGAAAAAGCAATTTACATATTAGTTTTTTTTTCGCGGCGACGCAAAACGAGGTGGTGAGAAATGCGAAAGTATTAGGATAATAGGAGTCAATGAGTCATTCCGGAAATTGTGCATTCATTGTAATATCACCTAATGGCATAACTGTTACATATGACGCTCATAATGTGGGATTAACTTCGAATTTTTACGCCTTTCGGTGGTGACAGCTTCGCACGCCCACACCACACGCCAAATGCGCACGCAATTTAGGCAACACACAAATCTTTATAATCTTTATAACGGTTGTATTTTTCTCAATTCCTGTTTCTGTTTACGTAGCCATTGAGAAATGTTCCAAATTGATGTATGTTGATTCTAAATCTAATCGGTTCTAAATGTAGCAAATATTTTACAAATTCTATTGAATCATTTGAGTTATCTGCTCTCATGAAGTCATGTGCACATTTTAAGGTTGACGTCTAGACCGTCTCTGTATTTTTGTTTTCCAATTTTGATTTGATTTATTTAAACGGTTTTTTTTTATACCGTTTTTTTGCATATTTATAACCAGTTAAAATGGACGTGTTTTTTTTTATAGAAATCTGCTGTCTCTTATCTATGGCGTATCTTGATTATTTTCTTCATTTGCATTTCTACTGCTTCAACTTTTTCAACAATTATTTGTCAAATTTGAAATATGCTCGTATATGTATTAACGTTCATATCTGTGGCGTTTTGGCAGAAGCAGACAACTCCACTTTTCGTGTTTTCAAGAAATCA
>JARJDQ010006686.1:0-10431 GCA_030264215.1 Geostiba sp. GC000077 | reverse complement strand
CCCCCCCCCCCCCCCCCGGGGGGGGGGGGGGGGGGGGGGGGCGGCGGGGGGGAGAAAAATGAATTCTTTTACGTTTTGCACGTTTTACACACGCGAACGCACACGTACGAAAAAAACGCTTTTTCGACCATTTTTTTTCCCTTTGCCGCCCCCATCCCCCGCGGCACAGCAGACAAAACAAGGAATACAACAAAACATATAAAATGCCACGGCACACGTACAAATAAAATTTTGTACGTAATTAAAGTTGCAAGTAAGATTCGTCTGCCGCCTCCAGCCGCCCCACGAATTCATTAAAAGCTATGGGTAAACTCGAAACTAGACCACTGGCGGGCACAATAACAATGTTCAAAAGAACCAAATTTCAAATGCGCGCCACCGCCGCCGATAAATAACAAAGAATTGTTGTTATAACCTAGGCAACCCAAAGTACATCAGTGCTACAACAATAACATAAGCGAAAAAGCGAAAAACGAAAATAACGTTAGGAGCGTTAGGAGTTTGTAAAACAGCACAAAAGCCGATGTTATCATTAATTGTTTGTTATCACTCGATGCTTATTCAATAGTTAAGTACGAAATAACGGTGTGGAAAAGTTTGCGCACTTGAATAAGCGAGAATATCGCGTGCTGGCTCAAGATGATTAGCATTTTGCATGCGATTTAGAATAATAACATATTGTGCTAATGGTAATGTTAATAATGCTAATCCCAGAATGGAATGCATTTTTCATCGGCGAAGACTAAGTCAGAAAGACTGCAACCAGCAATACAGTGTATTCAATGAGCATGTTGTTGAATGGCTGAAGAATGGCAATTAAAACAAACTTCTTCATGATGTCTTTCTTCTTCTTCTTCTTCTGACTCTATATGTGAGTGTGAGTTTGACTTGCTTGCGATGTGAGCGTATAATCGACTTAATGCCCCAGCATGGTAATTAACTAATTAATTAACATATTCAACAAGTTATACCTTTGCCATCGCCTCGCGGGAAACCTGCACGTCTTAATTGTAATTGTTATCGGCGCTTATCGTCATAATTAATGCAATGGGATGGCAATATATTCGCATGTGCACTATCTATTTTAATGTGACTTAAAATTAATCATACTTAACACAAGTATATGGTAGAAAATTTAAAATAGAAAAAAAGGGATTTTACCTGAATGTTTCATGGGTTATTACTCCGGTCCTGTTTCCACTTGATTGAATTTTTTTTCTGGGAAAAATGAAGACTCATTTTATGACCTGAATGAATGTCATTCGAATTTATTGGGAATATAATGATATTCCGTTTTTAGCCTTAGTTACGAAGTTAGTACGGTCCTGTTTTTCAAATTTTCAAATTCATTTATACCTATTCAAATCGATAGTGTAAATATTCATAGAATGTTTGGTGAAAACGGCGCTTCTTTAAAATATTTATTCTTTGAATTATTAATAACTTAAGTTTTTGAGAATCGATGAGTCATCGGAGTTCAGAATAATTTTAACTTTAATTATTTTTTACAGGCTCAAATGGGAAACTAATATTTCTGTAATAAGGGAAATAAGGGAAACTTAAAAACGATTTGTTTATCAAATCCTTGATTTTTACGAAATGAAGTTACAATGGTAGAAAATTTTATCTACTTTTAGAAAAGTGATAATTTTTTATTCATTAATACTCCAGATCATAAGTTACAATGAAAAGTATTACTTCTTGTTCTTCTTCTTCTTTATTTTAAAATTCTAAAAGTTAATTCTTTGTAGGATTGTGACGTAACTAATTATTGGATTGTTATTATTTTTGTGTTAGTTGATAGATAATTTAATCTACTTTAAGAAAAGGAAATATATCTCTTTTAAAAGTTCCTCTGACTCAGTTAAATATCCATATTTATTGTGAAACGTAATTCAAAATTTTGAAATCAAATCTCACATTCATATTTATTGAAACTTTACAACATGATTAAGAATGAACTACCCTTTCAAATATTATTAGATAAAGTGTAGCTGATAGCAAATTTAATCTATTTTCAGAAAAGTATATGCTTTCTATAAAAATATAATCTTATACTTGATTAAAATTAAAATATATTCAACAATGACATTCGTAACTATTTAGTAATAGATTTAAAGTAAACTTCAATCAAATTCATCTTAGCAAACTAATCTTTTGATTTTTACGAAACTAAGTTGTAATGGTAGAAAATTTTATCTACTTTTAGATATGTGATAATTTTTTATTCATTAATACTTCCGATCATAAATTACAATAAAATATATTACTATTTCTTCTTCTTCTTCTTGATTTAAGAATTCGAAACGGGAATTCGTTCTAGGATTGTGACGTAACTAATTATTAGATTGTTATCATTTTAGTGTTAGTTGATAGATAATTTAATCAACTTTGAGAAAAGTATACATATCTGTTTTCAAACTTCCTCTGACTCAGTTATAAATCAATATTTATTGTCTAAAATAATTCAATATCTTTAAATTAAATCTCACTTTTAACTTTATTGAAACTTTACAATCCGATTATGAATTAACTATATATTCAAATATTATCATATAAAGTGCAGCTGATTTCAAATTTAATCTATTTTGAGAAAAGTATAAGCTTTGTATAAAAATGTAATCTTATACTTGATTAAAATTAAATTATATTCACCAATGACATTCGTAACTATTTAGTGGTAGATTTAAAGTAAACTTCAATCAAAACATTCTCAGCAAACTAATCTTTTGATTTTTACGAAAGCAGGTTTCAATGATAGAAAATTTTATCTACTTTTAGAAATGTGTTAATTTTTTATACATTAATACTCCCGATCATAAGTTACAATGAAAAGTATTACTTCTTGTTCTTATTCTTCTTTATTTTAAAATTCTAAAAGTTAATTCTTTGTAGGATTGTGACGTAACTAATTATTAGATTGTTATTATTTTAGTGTTAGTTGATGGATAATTTTATCTACTTTGAGAAAAGTATACATATCTGTTTTCAAACTTCCTCTGACTCAGTTATATATCAATATTTGTTGTCTAAAATAATTAAATATTTTAAAATTAAATCTTACTTTTCACTTTATTGAAACTTTACAACCCAATTAGGAATTAACTACTTATTCAAATATTATCAGATAAAGTGCAGCTGATTGCAAATTTAATCTATTTTCAGAAAAGTATAAGCTTTATATAAAAATGTAATCTTATACTTGATTAATATTAAAATATATTCACCAATGACATTCGTAACTATTTAGTGGTAGATTTAAAGTAAACTTTAATCAAATTCATTTAGCAAACTTAACATTTGATTTTTACGAAACCAAGTTTCAATGGTAGAAAATTTTATCTTCTTTTAGAAAAGTATTAATTTTTTATTCATTAATACTCTCGATCATAAGTTACAATGAAAAGTATTACTATATCTTCTTCTTATTCTTGATTTAAAAATTCGAAAAGGGAATTCGTTGTAGGATTGTGACGTAACTAATCATTAGACTGTTATTATTTTAGTGTTAGTTGATAGATTATTTAATCTACTTTAAGAAAGGTAAACATATCTGTTTTAAAAGTTCCTCTGACTCAGTTAAAAATCAATATTTGTTGTCTAAAATAATTCAATATCTTTAAATCAAATCTCACTTTTAACTTTATTGACACTTTACAACATGATTAAAAATGAACTACCCTTTCAAATATTATTAGATAAAGTGTAGCTGATAGCAAATTTAATCTATTTTCAGAAAAGATTAAGCTTTGTATAAAAATATAATCTTATACTTGATTAAAATTAAAATATATTCAACAATGACATTCGTAACTATTTAGTGGTAGATTTAAAGTAAACTTCAATCAAATTCATCTTAGCAAACTAATCTTTTGATTTTTACGAAGCCAAGTTTCAATGGTAGAAAATTTTATCTACTTTTAGAAAAGTGTTAATTTTTTATTCATTAATACTCCAGATCATAAGTTTCAAATAAAAGTATTACTTCTTGTTCTTCTTCTTCTTGATTTAAAAATTCGAAAAGTGAATTCGTTGTAAGAATGTGACGTAACTAATTATTAGATTGTTATTATTTCAGTGTTAGTTGATAGATAATTTAATATACTTGAAGAAAAGTAAAGATATCTCTTTTAAAAGTTCCTCGGACTCAGTTAAAAAATCAATATTTGCTGTTTAAAATAATTCAATATCTTTAAATCAAATGTCACTTTTAACTTTATTGAAACTTTACAACCCGATTAAGAATTAACTACTCATTCAAATATTATCAGATAAAGTGCAGCTGCTTGCAAATTTAATCTATTTTCAGAAAAATATAAGGTTGATATAAGAATATTGTCTAGTAATTGATTAAAAGTAAAATGTATTCACCAATGGCATTCGTAACTTATTAGTGGTAGATTTTAAGTATACTTTGCAAAACGATTGTGACCAAACTACCGGTTGGATTTCTATCAACTAAGCCTCAGTTGCCTCATTATTTAATAAACTTTCGGAAATGTATAGATTTTGAGTGACATTGTTGTGTCAGTGAAACCTTAAAGGCTCAAAAGAGCCGTTAAAGAAAAAGATGTGTTTATCAACTTCTGATTTCTGTCTTTTATTCAAATCCAAGTTGTTTTTTCGAAGCCACGTCATAGTGTATCGAACGGTTCTTCCAGCCAAGCGCAAGTTATATTATAAACGAGCAGCATGAGGAAAGTTGGAATACAATGACGAATAACCCTTTTTCAGTAATTCAGTCTGCGCCCTCCCGCTTGCGTATTAGTGTGTTGTATGCATGGTCGAGGTGGGTTTTTTTTTTCGCCCGGCGCCTCCACCTCCTCCTGGCGGCTGAATAATTGACGAACGACCACCCTCGAATTATCGGCATACAAAATTATTAACCCCTCCGACTGCGCTAATCAAGGATTCTTTTCATTTGAAACATTTATCTGCACAACGAGCTTTAAAACAGGCGGCAGCAAAAAAAATTCTGAAGACTTGATCAAGAGTTTTGATAAAGTTGATGAAAGTTGATAAAGTTGCTTTGCGCCTGATTGGTTTTTAATGCTTCGCTGTGCGGGTGTGTTTTTTTGGCCTTCGCCGCGCATTGTCAGTCATGTTAGTTTATGAATAACCAAGCGATTTGTCTCGCTCGTCCTTTTTCGTCCTTTTTGTCGTGTGGGGGGTGGGGGAAGCACCTTTCGGTAGGCCCCCTTCGATCGGCGATCGCGTGCGGTTTTCGGCGCCGCGACTGTGTTGTGAGCTACCCGCCCGATCGCCCAAAGGACGAAAAGGACGAAGGGAAAAAATATCATGTTCGAAGCATCGATTTTCGTGAGTGACGAATTTTGTAGGCGCGTCTCGCCGTGTCGCAGGAAATTTCCACGCGTTATGCGTGGCGTGGGCGAGAAGGACGATTCGTCCTCTCGTCCTGCATTCGTCGCCGGCGTGTTAGCATAGGTCTTGACCACAATGCGATAAATTCTTAATTTTTTTTTATCCTGGGGTAATTCTCCTAATTATAGTGAATCGGCAAAAAAAATATTCAGGACGAAGGGATGAATAGAGGACCTGAACGTGGAGTATGTTGAGATAGGGCCTGTAAGGATTTATACTGAACAAAATAATATATTCATAAAAAAGTTTAAAAAAAGAACTTGACTTCTCAAAATGTAGTTTTTGCTGTTATTATTAAACATTATTATATAAGTCTATACTTTTCTGAAAGTTTATTAAATAATTTATCAACTGAAGCTTAATTGATTAAAATCCAACGATTAGTTTAGTCACAATTTTTTTACAAAGTTAACTTTGAATCTAGCACTAAAAAGTTACGAATTTCATTGGTGAATATATTTTAGTTTTAATCAAGTGTAAGACTACATTTTTATATATAGCTTATACTTTTCTGAAAATAGATTAAATTTGCTATCAGCTACACTTTATCTGATAATATTTGAAATAGTAGTGCATTCTTTATCACGCTCTAAAGTTTCAATAAAGTTAAATGTGAGATTTGATTTGAAAATATTGAATTCTCTTTCATAACAAATATTGATATATAACTGAGTTAGAGGAACTTTAAAAAAAGAAATGTATACTTTTCTCATAGTAGATGAAATTATCTATCAACTAACACTAAAATTATAACAATATAATAATTAGTTACGTCATAATCATACATTGAATTAACTTTTCGAATTTTTAGATAAAGAAGAAGAAGAAGAAATAGTAATACTTTTCATTGTACCGGATGATCTGGAGTATTAATGACTAAAAAATTAACACTTTTCTGAAGGTAGATAAAATTTTCCAACATTGGAACTTGGTTTCGTAAAAATCAAATGAATAGTTTGATAAAAATAGTTTGATTGAAGTTTACTTCGAATCTACCACTAAAAAGTTACGAATGTCATTGGTGAATATATTTTAATTTTAATAAAGAGTAAGATTACATTCTTATACAAAGCTTATACTTTTCTGAAAATAGAAGATATTTGCTATCTGCTACACTTTATCTGATAATATTTGAAATAGTAGTTCATTCTTTATCATGTTCTAAAATTTCAATAAAGTTAAATGTGAGATTTGATTTGAAAATATTGAATTATCTTAGGCAACAAATATTGATTTATAACTGAGTTAGAGGAACTTTTAAAAAAGAAAGGTATATTTTTCTCAAAGTAGATTAAATTATCTATTAACTAACACTAAAATGAGAACAATCTAACAATTAGTTACGTCACAATCCTACATCGAATTCCCTTTTCGAATTTTTAAATCAAGAAGAGGAAGAAGAAATAGTAATACTTTTCATTCTAACTTATGATCTGGAGTATTGATGAATAAAAAATTAACACTTTTCTGAAAGTAGATAAGATTTTCCAACATTGGAACTTGGTTTCGTAAAAATCAAATGAATAGTTTGATTAAAATAATTTGATTGAAGTTAACTTCGAATCTACCACAAAAAGTTACGAATGTCATTGGTGATTATATTTCAATTTTAATCAAGTATAAGTTTATATTTTTATGTAAAGCTTATACTTTTCTGAAAATAGATTAAATTTGCTATCAGCTACACTTTATCTGATAATATTTTAAATAGTAGTTTATTCTTAATCACGTCCTAAAGTTTCAATAAAATTAAATGTGAGGTTTGATTTGAAAATATTGAATTTTCTTTCTTAACAAATATTGATATATAACTGAGTTAGAGGAACTTTTGAAAAAGAAAGGTATACTTTTCTCAAAGTACATTAAATTATCTCCCAATTAACACTAAAATGAGAATAATCTAATAATTAGTTACGTCACAATCCTACAACGAATTCCCTTTTCAAATTTTTAAATTAAGAAGAAGAACAAGAAATAGTAATACTTTTCATTGTAACTTATGATTGGGAGTATTAATGAATATAAAATGAACACTTTTCTGAAAGTAGATAAAATTTTCCAACATTGTAACTTGGTTTCGTAAAAATCAAATGATTAGTTTGATAAAAATAATTTGATTAAAGTTTACTTCGAATCTACCACTAAAAAGTTACGAATGTCATTGGTGAATATATTTCAATTTTAATCAAGTATAAGATTATATTTTTATGTAAAGCTTATACTTTTCTGAAAATAGATTAAATTTGCTATCAGCTACACTTTATCTGATAATATTTTAAATAGTAGTTTATTCTTAATCACGTTCTAAAGTTTCAATAAAGTTAAATGTGAGATTTGATTTGAAAATATTGTATTATCTTAGGCAACAAATATTGATTTATAACTGAGTTAGAGAAACTTTTAAAAAAGAAAGGTATATTTTTCTCAAAGTAGATTAAATTATCTATTAACTAACACTAAAATGAGAACAATCTAATAATTAGTTACGTCACAATCCTACAACGAATTCCCTTTTCAAATTTTTAAATCAAGAAGAAGAAGAAGAAATAGTAACACTTTTCATTGTAACTTATGATCTGGAGTATTAATGAATAAAAAATTAACGCTTTTCTAAAAGTAGATAAAATTTTCTACCCTTGGAACTTGGTTTCCTAAAAATCAAAGGATGACTTTGCTGATAATAATTTGGCAAAGTAAAAAAAAATAGTCTTTTTCGACAAACCCACCCTTGATGTATCTCTTGTTCCCTATTCATATCTTCGGTTTTTATCCTAAATCTGAATGTTTAAGTGTGTGTAGGTATCGTGTATGTCGCGACCTTCGACCCTCCTCATATTCCTCCCTCACCCACCCTCCCGGGGGGCTAACCAGTGTCGAAAAAACGCACAACGTCGGAATTGTTGTGCTCGACACGACCGAAATTTTATTGATCAAACCGAATCAAACGAAACGCGCCCTGAAAAAAAACGAGACCCACACAGCTACACAAAACCACCCCCGAACCTGCTGCACCCGGAACAGGTGTGTTGGTGAGCGGTTGGAACGAGAAAAAAAGTGGAAAAAAGACGACGAAACACGATGGCAATGGGGGTTGTGGAAAGAATGAGCACGTACGTATTTTCATGTGTGGCACGTAAGCAAATTGACATTCGTGCATACAAATGTTCCGAAATCATAAAAAAAAGAAGAAGAAGTATATATGAAAAAGATGATGAGATGAGAAAAGTCGATAAAGAAGAGAAAAGAAGATAAAAAAAGAGAAAAGGAGAAGGAAATAGAATTCAAGAATAGGGTTGCTGCTCTAGGACTTCTAGGTTATGGCAGTAACTGCCATAACGTCATTTCTTGAAGAAGGAGATTTTTTTCGGATATTTGAACGCATTCGTAATGCAAATGGAAGAATGTCAGTTTTGTCGGTACAGTAAACGAAAAGCGACGAAATTAAAAGTTCAATGTCAAGTGAAGGAGTCAACTCACACACATTAACATTAACTAACATTAACACCCAACCAAGAGAGAGAGAACGGTCGAAAAGAATGACGTTATATAACATTCAAGCGCTTGATACCTTTTTTATACGCTCGTGTTTTTCGTACCACCATTCGGTTACGATTTGAATATTATGCCTTCGGAGTGAAGGTGCAAATGCTATGCATAAATTTCGGGACGCTCCTTGTTTTGTGCCAACTCGTGTTGCTGATTGCTTGTGCGGGCTGCTCGTTTCTGGTTTCGGATATTCGCGATTTGCAATTGATTTGATATTTACTGTTACCTGTTTGATGCGCATTATTTATCGTAGTCGATGCAGCGATATTTTTTTAAGGTTTTTTTTTCATGCATTGACTTTGAACGCTTATATCTTTTAAAGTAAAAGTGCAACCTTAACCAAATTGATTGCATTGTATGCTGTGGTTAAGGAGGTATGCTAATACATTGAAGAGCTAGGAATTTGCTTTATTTATTTGGTCCTTAAAGGACGAGAAATTGAAAGAAATATTTTTGCGGTTGAAAAAATAGAGGAATTTTAAATAGTATTTGTTAGAAAAGTAACAATCATTTTTTTGTCAATATCATACGTCTTGATAGATCATTTTATCAAGTTTTTATAAAGTAATCATTATATTCCAATGTCCATATTCATCCTATCTTTAGAGAAGAATTTATCGAACGATGACAAAATTTTATTTTATTTTTTTATACGTTTTTTTCATATTTTGTCAATTTAGTGACTCCACGACCACATCTAATTATTTGAAGTTATTTGAATTGCTTAATTAACCAATTATCTGATTTGGTCATATATCAGCCTCTTTTGATATATTTTAGAGTTACGGTTCTTAAAGCACGAAAAAACTGAAAGGAACTGAATGGAAGTCAACGAGAGCGATGACATATTTAACAATTATTCTTATGATACGATTGTGTTACCAAATATGGTTGATACTTTTGAGGAAGTAGATGAAATTCCCTATCTGCTCATACCCATACAATGAAAATTGGAACATTAGTTTCATCACAATCGAGAAGTAAAGTTGATAGATAAAAATGTTGCTAAGAAGTACTTTTTCACATTTTGCAAACTGTTGAATTATCTCTTAATTCTGAACAATTTTTGAAAATTATATAATACTTTTCCAAAACTAGATTATATCCCACATCAAATTAACTTTTCTTCATAGAAATCTACCCATTAGTTCGGTAGTAATCATAAAGTCAACTTACCCGCTAAAAATTTTCGAAAATATTCCTTTGACCTAATCTGTTAAAAATAAAATTTGAAATGTATCCTTATACTATTAAATTAAATACTCTTCTGAATGTAGATGAAATTTCCTATCAACTCATACCCATGAAATAAAAATTGGTTTATTAATTTCGTCACAATCGTGAAGTGAAGTCGAAAGATAAAATTGATACTAGCATTTTCATTCTTTCAGAATATTTGAATTATCTCTTAATTCTGAGCAATTTTTGAAAATAATATTACACTTTTCTGAAACTAGATAAAATTTCGCGTCAAATATTCTTTCCTTGATAGAAATCTACCGA
>JARJDQ010006677.1:0-18605 GCA_030264215.1 Geostiba sp. GC000077 | reverse complement strand
TGGGGGACTCCAGCGGCGCAATGGTGTTGAGTGAAGGAGAGAGGGGATATGATCTCCCTTACCCACGTGCAGTTCGAAACGTCAAAAATCGGTAAGGTTCCAGCGAATTCACTATATTAAGCCTGGGCGGCTGTGTAAAGATCCTATTCCTATACTGCCGCGAGACCCACAAGCATAATCAATTCGGTGGGCCTGGCTGGATGCGATGTTAGTCAACACGAAAATGCATAGGATATGTAAGTACTTCGGCACACACAAGAGCCTTGTCAACGACATGCGGCATGTACACGCCTGCAAACGAGAGAGCCCATCGGCCGCCCCGCGCGCCCCGCGCGACCCCATCACCCGGGCAGTTTGGGGGCCGTGGTGAATATTAAATCAGACAGTTGATTGCCGGACCCGCCCCCGTTATTACGTCATGTGTCACGCGGCGCTGTGCGGTGCGCATATTTCAGCAATGCCCCGAGTATGTCACTGACAGGGCTGTCCCTCTCGCGCATATAGAACAATAAGACTGATTGAGTTGCGATTAGTCGCCATGGTGTGCGCGGCCCACGCAGACCAGCCGGGCTCCTTGCACGCGCGATGATGTGCGAAAGGATGAGGAAGGAACTCGAGCGCGCGCAGAGATATGGGTTAGTCCTCTCGATAAAACCCGACTGCGTCTAGCGTGACGGGCATACAATGGCCGCGATATGTGTATTGCCATGTCGTGTCGTCAGAATTAGAGAGACTGTTCGCGGCGATGTCCTTCTGGGTTCTAGCGGGGCGCAAAGACACAGGACGCGCGGTACGGAGGCATCATGAAAGGTGGGAAGACGACGTCCTATTTCCTTCTCACGCGTCAACGTCACTTTGGGCGCGTTTGGGTTTTAAATGGCGCTCATCCTTATCAATGAGCCTTTCATTAAATAGCATCTCGTCGTATGATGAAGTCATTTTTAATTTCTCCTTGTATTTAGGACCCCGAGTGTGGGGGGAGGGGGACGAAAATCTGTCATAAGGCATCAACCTCATCAGCATTATTGTACACAATACCATTGCATTAGGCAGCAAATCCAATTTCCCATACTTTCTTACAATCAAAATTTAGTACTTAGTTCTCGTTATTAAGCAACATATAAAATGTTAATTCAATCTCTCTACACATTAAGATGAGATACCTATTACATGGAAGGAGGCATGTAAGGAGCACATCGCCGTGAACATCAAAGTTTAAATTCGTCAGTGTGTCGCTATGTGTGTTGTTACAGATTACTTCTCAGCTATGCGAGGTTCCCTATATAGGTATTCCCCCCTTCTCTCATGGTTGCCTTGACTTTCGCCGACTTTGTTAACGTTCCCCCCATATAAGTTTCAAGTCGTAGTCGCGAATCGCAAAGCTGTTGGGATGCAAACATGAAAATTTCATACGTGATACATTATAGACGCTTTCGGGAAAGTCTTTTGGGAGTTCACAAATGCGCGGGCGCGAGACAAGTTGCGGCATAACGTTTTGTAAGCAATTGAAGAAGGAAGAAGGGCTTTATGTTGAACATCCGAACATCTTGAACACGAAACATGTTCACGAAAAAAAGGAATTTACAGGTCTCATTAGAAGGGATTTACACTAATTAAAATTAGCATATCCAATAACCTATAAGGGTAAAGAGGGGTATTGACTAAAAGTATTATTATACATATGTGCACATAACTATACTACTTTAAGCCACGAGCGCATGAATACACTTTCTGCATAAGCTGTACACACTGCTTTTGCTCCGACCGACCGATAAAACATAACTTTTTGTAGTATAGAGGTCATAAAGGGTTATTTTACGAGTGGTCGTAGAAAAAAAAAATCAAAATGTGATCACCGGCAATATTTATCCTGAATCCTGACCGTAATGTGATATCGATATAATTTGGATTAAACAGGATTAAAGGATTAAAAAATCTCCATTGTGTGAAGAGGGTGCGACATAAATTGACTTCCGAGCGTCTGCTATCTTTGTGTTTACGGCCTGCCTGTGCGTATATTCGTGCGTGTTATTTTAAGTGAATTAGCGCGCCGTAGTTATTTATAAATGCATCGGATTGGGCAAATTCATCCCGAGGGATAGATGAACGAATTCCCGGTCGTCATACCAGTTAATACCTATGTGTGCGGCGCCGGCGAAGGGATTGGGTGCCCGACTCTTTCCATCAAAGCAAGAGCTGTCTGCCCGAATGGATGCAACACTCAACACTCACCCAGACCCAGTGCGATAGATGTGCATACTAGTTGCTCATCATCCGGGACCCGGGAGAGAGCATAGTTGGATCGTCGGCATATGCTATTTAAAATAATTCAATTTCGCCCGAGTGGCAGGACCTGATGGACGAGTGCACGAAAGTCTGTACCGTAAATACGTTGGGGTGGCAAATTCGATAAAGGGATTAGTGTCAAATCAAATCGCATTAAAGCTTGGGCGCGGGATGGCCTGCTGTAGACTGCGGGGAAGCTCAGCAGAGTCAAATCTGCTTCCGGATGCAAAAGTTGCGACATATTTGCTCCGGATGAGATTTGGCTGTTATTTTCCTGCCTTTTGCAACACTATACGGCCGCGCCGCTGACCCAATCATAGATCACAGCCAAAAACAATAATAATGTGTTGCAGTGGTCGCGGGGCGAGGACGGTGTGAGGCTGTGAGGTAGTGGTGGTAGTTGAGAAACATTATTTTCAAAGATTTACGACATTGCAACACCCCACGATCGCGAGCGCATGAATCTCGCCTTCAACGAGGCGCGCTGTATAATCGGGGCATAATAAATTGGACAGATCCCAAACAGATGATAAACTACGCTGCCATTACACGAATGAGGACTGCGAGGAGTTCGTCCTCTCGATCCTCTCTCGTGTATGCAACGCGTCGGCGAGCGCTGGGGCTGAATCTGACGATTCGGTTTTGAACGGTGGTGTGTGCGACCGTGTAAACCTGTAAATGATGGAGATGGAGATGGAGCTAGAATCGTATATACAAACAGCTGTACCGTCCGCATAGGCTATGCCTATATCTCATCTCCCAAAACGAGCCTCACATGCGTTTTCTCTCATATTATTTTAATCCCTCGCACACGATTTGCTTATTACCACGATTCTGCTTCCTATATAGGACCCGGGTAAGCCCTGCCATATAATTCCTCCTCGTTGTTAGGTGGGGAAGCGTGGCTGTACGTGAGGGTCCTCAGGTGTTGGAAGTTGGAAGACCTTGTGGTGGGCGTTCAGCAGGGGCCCGTGAAGGTGCAAAATGTAATTTATTTCGTGTAATAATTAGATTGCGTGACTGCGCTTCCAATGAGGAGTGTGTAAGGATTTTTGATTCGAGCCTCGTGCCGGGAGTCTATATTCCGAGCACGGCGGACCGGGCACGCGTTTTCATGTGTGCGTTTATAATTCATTAATTCGCAATAAATTTGGCCCCCTTTTCTAATGTGCCACATTGAATTACATTATTGATAAGTTCCTCGCACGACATTCCGAAATTATACCTCCGAAATTGTGCTTGGTAATCTTGGCATATTCCATCAACCAGAAAACTGAGTAAAGTTGAGTTGGGGATCCTTGAAATGTTCGAAAACTTTGCAAAACTCCTCAAACATCTGTTTCATTTTACAACAGCCTAATTATCGTTTCTTTTTTGCTGGGTGCTGATTGTAGAGATCCTTGTTCGCTTCTTGCCAGCATTGTGTTTGGTCTGAACTTTTCTGGCGATGTCCTCTGTCCTCTCATCTTATCCGCTCCCCGGCCGCCGCCCCGATGTCTCCAGGGTGATTCGGGCGAGCAGATAAACAGATAACAAAAACTGCACCCTACCCATCATCGCCCTGCTAATCTCGCATTGATTACATACGCAATATTAGATAAGGCCACCCCATCGTCCCCAATCTGCGTGCGCCCGCCCGGCCCCATAGTTTAACACCTTGCCGCATGCATATTCAACGACTGTGTCTATACACGTTCGCAAACATCGCAGCATGGTATCGGCTTTTTTCATCACCCCCTTTTGCAGGGGAAACAGCAATTGGCTCTGTTGAGCGCGAATCTCAGCAAAGTAAACTCGTGTCTAAAATGTTGCTGCTGGTGCTATAGTAAATTTGGAGAATCCGCCTTCCTGGTTAATGCTGGAAGGAGCCAAGGAGGGAAGGTGTCGTCAACCTTCCGTTCCTAGGTTCCTTATCCTTACCCGTCAACACGGCTTGCAAGGTAGAGGCAACATGATAAATTTTAATAACCAATATTAGAGTTTAATAATAATTTTTGGTTGATGTATTGATTGATTGATGCGTGTCTTCGTGAGCAGTGAAGCATGGCGCTGGGCATTGTGGCGGGAAGGCAGGTGAGGTCATAGTTTGACGCCTTCGATATTGGCACCCGCGCACGACTGATGGGTTGCCTGGTGGTGGCAGTGTCGTCTCCGCCTGTTCGCCGGAGGGTGACGTTCATATAGATTTATTGAATGTGAGACAGTGTGTGTACGTACATGTGCTGATATTGGAATTCCGAGCGCATCGCCTCGTCTTAATTAAAATCGCTTCGATTTTATTTGATCGCGTCCAACACATACCATTCAGCATTTTTTTGATTCCTGCTCATAACGCTGTTATCCTTTCATTGGTATTTATCCAATTTTAAAACGCCTTGCTTTAGACATGTTTTGATCCACACTGGTGTTAGGACGAGATTTTCCGAGTTTATTTACAGGGATTTGGAGGGTTGAGTAAGAGTAGGTGTCCAGTCATATTTGCGTCACTCTCAAAGGCCAGCGGCGATGGACCATGTTATGGAACACTCTGCGGATCAATTCCCACCCTAATGATGTCCACGTCTCTAGCATCAACAAGCAACACATGATACTGTAGCCTGCAGCCACTTCCCTCTGGACCTCTGGCAATTCTTCGGTTTCACATCATAACGCAGCATTTCTCCGTTACGTGTTCTGGTCATTTATTTTTACATTATCCACCTCGCCATGCCCTGCTTCCTTGGCGCTTCCTTTGTGTGGTGACATTAAATGATACATGAAACCTGGAAATTTGTCACCCACATTTCTGTACACTTAGCACTTTGAGTAAATCTTACATGGGGTGATGCTATTAGCAGATACCTATGTTTCAAGGTTTCACCAACTCCAATTTCAGACCAACGTGGAGATGACCAGGAGCTTATCATTGGAATGACGGGGCATGTGTAAAGAATGCATAATGCATTTCATGGCGGTTTTGCTTCGCATTACTAATCGAATGGCTCGAATGACATTTGATTTTTTGCAGTCGGCAGGTTCTGCTGCGATTGGCGAATGGGCAACCTGATGGTGTGTCGACACAGACCAGGCGGCTAGCAAATGCCGCGGATTAAACGTACATTAAGATCGGTCTCCCGCTGTTTGGCAATCAGAAAGCCATTAGAGCCTTTCGGCGCTGGAAGGCATGCGGTGCGGATCTTGCGGTTCGCCGTGCCAAGTAGCCGATTCGGCCCAAAACGGACGCGCAGGATCACACCATACACCAACCGGCGGCGAACGCGCCCGCAAATCTAAAACGCATAATAGTGGACGAGCGACCCTGACCGATCAAAGTGTTATACCTCTGCGATCCGCCATCATGAATAAACCATTGACCATCATCAATAATTGTATATGCATTAGAGTCTTCGAGCCGCCAGCCAAAATCAATCCCCGTCAGAAAAGTGGGAACTGGAGCGTCGAACCGATATATCAGCACCTACTTTGGGTCCTGGGTGTTTCCAACACCCAGGATTTGATTACATTTCGTTATAAAACAGAGAGTAAAGAAAGAAAAAAGGGGAATTGCTATACTTGTACTCCCGCATCTTCTATATTGCGTGGGTCTTGCTCAATCTTGACGCACACAAATGACATGTCTTGTCCGGCATGCCCACAGCAGACAAAACCACAAGTCCCACAAGCCGCGCAGGAAAACCGAAGTGAAACGTCGTCGGCGCGCCGAGGCTCTGATGGCCAATATAGTTGAATTAGATAATTTGATTTGGGGTCGGCGCAAGTCGGCGAGCGTCTTTTGTGCGCGCCTGGGAACGGGCGCAACTGTCGGCTGCGCCATTGCCGGAAGCGCACTCTCCATTTAGCTACTGGCTCGCGGTTCGTTTGCTTTTCGTCGCCACACACTCGGCGCGCTCAACCCGAGCAAAAGCGATATAAACATAATCAACAAAACCGGGAACGATGCTCACATCAGTTGACAAGTTGTGCCGAAGGACAACTACAACAACGGATTCCATAAACAACCGAAACCAAACAAGCCTCTTTTTCTCAAGGCGCTAAAAAATAAAAGAACAATGAAGAAATCTCAACTTCTAAAAACTTATATACAGTGTGGAAATCATGCAGCTGAACATGTTCGCTTTTCGTTTTCCAACATTCTCAATGCGTGGAACTACAGTGCCCATAGTTGACGCAAATTATAATTATTAAAATACAATCTCAAAATGACGATTTTATCATGTTTAGACAACATTTTTTTCAAGCAAAGGTAAAATAGGCTTACTAAACCTTCAAAACAAAAGTTGTTGATTTGTAAATGAATTGTTGGTTGCCTACAGTGACGATGCGTTGAATCCGTGTCTGAGTGCGCGCTGTGGTGCCCCGAATTGAGAATGTTGGAAAACGAAAAGCGAACATGCCTTTCTTCTATGTTCGGCAGCATGATTTCTACACTGTATATTATCATAAGCCTTTTTTTACCCATTAGGTGTCTGCTGCTTAATAGTCATTAATAGTGCGTTCTGCATTAACCTCCGCGATGCGATCGAGGAAATGTTGCATTGGAGAACGCATTGGAAACAGCTTTTGGCTTCATCAAAATCAAAATCGGCAAAAATCCCTAAAATTATGAAAACTCACTAAAAGAAGCCGGGATCTGACCGAGGAACCTCTATTACCTTGCTCAAGAGTTGTAGAACGCGCGCAGATATTCCTCGTTTTGCTCGATTTCGTTTTGGAGAACGCAATCGATGGAATCGAGGCCTCTGAGGCCTCGTAGGTTCCTGGAGAACACACTATAAATAAATAGTGTTTCTTAGATTTATGACATTTGTAAATTATGTTTATGATATCGTGTTTTTATACGTTGCAAATCCCTTCCGTTTGATCCGCACGTATTATTGAATAAAAATCCAGCTCGTTTGTTAGTGGCACCTATAATTTATGTTTTTTCCATGGCGTGGCACGGCAAGCGAAAGGTAGCAAAAGAGCCGCCGCCTAATCTACGCCGCCGTTGGATAGCACAGCTCAGTCATATTCCGCCGCCGATGTCAGGTGGTAGACACTGATTGATGATGAGCAAGTGACGAAGTAAATAACACCTAGCTAGGATATATATAAAACGCGCGCCGCGTCGCACACCTACGCCGCTCGCGCTTTTTTCCAGCGGCGGCGCGGCTACACTTATGAACAGGACTTCGATCATCCCCATGGCTAACGAACAAAGCGATAAATAAACGAACGCACCGGCACGAACGCAGCAAATGCCAAACCAAAAAAATACCAAAACTGTACTTTTTGTACCAGACACCCTTTCTCTATGCAGCAGTATACCGGGGGCGCAATTAAGAATATTAGAAAATGACGTAATTGCAGCAATATTGTATTAATATTTATACATATACAGAGTGTTTGTGGTCTGCATTTCATCTTCATGGGGGAGTGGGGTGCTAAACCTCAAAAAAAGTTGATAATCCAACAAAAATCATCTTAATAGTAAAAGTCGTCCCATTGTCAATTTCGTTTCTAATTATTTTCGTTGGTGGCGCCTTTGACATAACTGAATGAGTCAAGCAAATATCAGCTTTTCAGAACCCAGTTATGCCATTGGCTATATGCTGACTCCACGTGACTCCATGTTTGACTCGTTTCAGACAGTCCTCCATTTTCTGACACAATACGGCGTTTGGTTATGGGATTATGGGACTGATGTGATGATATGCAATTGATATTAATTTGTAACTTCAACATGATTGAAAAGACGATTTCTAGAAGAATCCAGTGTGTTGCTAATGTTTATAATAGACATGCAGTGTGTATTAGGACATAGGTAGGAACGTCTTAATAAGAGTGGAGTTAAATGATTCGTCGCCTCGGTCATTTGTCGCGGCCTGGTGTGTCGGTCATGACGGGTGCGTGTCTTCTGCCTTGTACTTAAACACTTAGAACCTATATATATATCGGGACGAGAGCACCGAAGAAGAAGAAGACGTAGCCGTAGCGCATCCTCTGCGGCCGGAGTGAGTGTGATTGATGAAGGGATTATTGAATTACGCGCCTTGGAGCGGAAGAAGAGAGTACGCCTTTGTCTTGGGTGTGCCTGTCTTCTCGGCCTGTGCAAGGCCAAAGCAAAACGAACGAACGATCGAAGCACGAAGCGCGACCGAGCAGAAGAACTGACGAGGCGGACGGCGGGACGGCGGACCCGTCACCATAGTGCATGAGCATGCGGACGAACATCCACACCATGCTGCTGCTGGCTGGCTGCTGCTGCTGCTGCTGCTGATTCCCCAGATGCGAGGCGGATAGGCAACGTCGAATTTTACACACGCCCGCTATTCGAGCGCGGCAACACGTCGTCGCGTCGCGTAGAGTTGCCTCGCCATTCGGAGCGAAACAACTGCCTAGGAGCGGGCAAATGAACGCCATCTTCTCCTCCGCCTTCCGCCACCTCCCCCAAAACCTCTCCTCTCCCGCCCGCCGCCCAGCATCCGCGAGACGCTAAGGCGGAGGCACAGCCTTTCGGATGTGTGCTCGGGGTTCGTGAAAACGTGCTCGGACTCGTTAATTCGCTCTTTTTTCTTGTTGTTTCATACTCCACGATCACGAACGAATCTCACGATTCCGACACACAAGACACGCCGGGCATATGAAGCAGCGTCGGATTTCCAGCCTGCCAGCATGTCGACCAATGTACCCGCCCGCCTCGTACGTGATGTTCACGCGTCTACGTGCCGGAGTTTACTTTTAAGCCTTATTACGCTTTTTCTCTTCTCTTTGCCCGGAATACTTCCGATATATTAACGGCGACTAAAACGAGTGCACCGCTGGAAATCACAGTCAATTTTGTTTTTGAGTTATGATCAGATTTACGTTACACGTGTGGAGGACATTCGGGCGGGGGTGGAAAAAGAAGCAAATTACAAACACTATTAAGCGTAAAAGTTCGTTAATCATCCGCAACCGCAACGATCGTAGCGATGTGCGGCGACGTCGCAATGATATATGACGCGACCAGCGGCAATAAATAACGGCCATATCAAACATTATTAAAACAAACTTTCCAAATTGGACACCAAAATGCCAAACAAGTCCTAAATTCGTCCAGGCCCTTCCACCAAAACCACATGTCTGGATGATTTATTAAACAGAGTGGTCACACTTTTTCACTAAATCAACTACAAAATCTCACCGTTTTGTTTTCCACAATTACCCATTGCTTATCATACATATTTCCAAACTTTTGTCTTAACTCTGTATACGTTTAAATCACCTAGTGATACCATTTAGTTTCAGCGAATTTTTCAGAATGTGCACACTCGGTGGTTGCACCGTACGTATATAAATACAACATTTCGGTTCGCATGTCATGCCCGATTCGATATGGCGGATGCATATTAAACCGTGAATATATTTTATAACAACGTTACTGTTGTACGCACGGGATACTATGCGGAAAGTCGTCTGTGGGGGCTACGCGGCGTTACTCATCATCGTGTTCATGTGTCAGTCAAAAATATTTTCCTCGCCGCCGCGCGCCGCCGTTTTCCCTTTCCGCTTTCGCCATCAACGATCCAAAACCGAGCCACACCATACGCGCGCAAATAGAAATTCATAATTTAATGTTGCTCCTGAACAAGCACGCACACTGCATGTGTATAACTAATGGATAATAGTGGAATAACTTTCCAGTTCCATGCAGCCATCCATATTTATGTTCGATGATCGAAAAAGACGAAACAGGCTGAATCTTTGATACGGCCGGTGCCTTGATGTTGGTTCAAATCGGTGATGGTGAGAGGATCCATTAAGAGGCCTCGCGGTCCCCTCCGCTACGTGTTGGCCAATGGCAGACGAGGAAGCACCGACAAGATTTACGAACAATCCTACGCCAAAACAATACCACGGATTTATATTTTAGAAATGTTAAATAATTACTTACAGATTATAGCATGTCCCTATGTTGAGCTATTGTTGATGACAAAGTATATTAAATTCTGAATATGAAATCTACAACAAAGGGCTTAGCTGTCGTTTTGGTCGTTTTTTGAAATAAATATACATTGCGTTAAATCGGACAATTTTTTTACTATAGGCAACCAAACATACACCAAATTCTCTTAAGAGGGATTGGAAATACCAATTTTCGTCCCCATCCGACTTAAACTGCCAATTTCTCAAACCTAACCCAATAAATGGGGTATATCGGGTAAATATATAGGTTTGGTTAGGTTAGGTTAGGTTTTTTTGTATTTGATTAAACTTCCAGTAGTTTATTGTGTAAATTTGAATTCTACGTTTAAAAAAGGTGTTCCCCGTGGCTGAGACTCGAACCCATTCTACAACTAAGTTATCTCAGCTTCGTGAATATTTGCGATTTATGCACAATCACATTTCACATTGGTCGTCGAGTTTCGTGCGTGCTGCACACCGATTGTACTGCCATCGGACGGACTGGTGGATAGTAATACTTTCCCAAATAGTCTCAGAGTATCTAGGCACACGCACACACCTATAAGTTCCTGTTAGATGTTGTGAAGCAACATCAAAATAAAAGAAGTAAAATCAAAGCAAACGCACGCAGAACAAAGGAAGTTTAAGGAGTGACCGAGTGACAAATGGCAAGGCATCAATCGCAATTGGACATTACAAACCTCAGTGAGGGCTGGAAAGCAAAGCGTGAAAAAGTGGCTTGTTCCTCCGTTTTCAGCTCAAGCGAGAAGATGAAAACTTGACTGATTGTGAGTGAGTGAGTCAGTAAGTGAAAAGTTGAAAAGTGTGGCGGTCTCGCAGGACGAGGAACATAATCTGAACAAGAATCGTCCGTCGCGGCGTTCTTTGCGCGCGAGAGTGACGATATCGTGATATAAACGATCCCCCCACGTTTTCGCATTCGCATTTGTTGTCCCTGTCCGCAGCCTTGCTCACTGCCACTGCTGGGGGCTAGCCCTAGCGCCTAGGCGTGGCGGATGGCTGAGGGGTAGCGCTGGAATCTAGTAATGACAGTCCGGAGACGCACAAAGGCTTTAATTAAGACGAGGCGAGAGATAAGGCACGCGCTCAAAAAATACCCAAATGAGAAAGAGGCAATCGTACACATGTTGTATTTGCGTTAGGTTCCGCGTGCAAATTATAGTAAACTCCTGCCGCATACACCCCCTTAAACTCGCATTGATGAAGATGCAAGATGAAAGTGATGGTTTATGGCTTCCATCACGCAGCAGCCAAATCAGTTGAAGCCATTAAATTACGTTTGAAGCAAGGCCATCAACAAAATTGATTTTTTACTGTGCTGCGACGGAGAGACATTTTAAAAGATAGTGCGGAAGTGGGGCGCTCGGTCAGGAGCAATTATGAGCATTGGCTTGAATGAACTCCTGACTAATCATCGGCTATAAATATTTATACAATAAACTGAAGCAGAAAGCGTCTTTTTGTCAGCGCGTGGCCTGCTTTTTGCTGCCCGCCAATACCGGATGCTTTGGATGACCCGATCTTACTTTGTATCTGGCCAAAAAGGGGATGATGGACCATAGCGATCGAAATAATGGTGCACATTACGACTTCCGGAAGTGGAATTACACGACCGCTGGACGCTCACTAAAACTCATAATGCAAACGTATTTTTTATTGCGCGCTTCCACCGGGGGCAGAGGCTCTTCGACCCCTCGCCGCCGCGCGTATCATCTATCTGAATAGGCGCGCTGTGTGCGCCGTACTTCCTCTTTCCTTACGACTTTTCGCTCCAAAGTTTTGCGGGGGCGTCCACTGGAATAAATTATACTACATCATCTACATCTACATCTACATAGTCATGCTGTACCAACAGAGTATTATAAAAACTGGTCATTTGATATGATTCCAAACGGATTCCAGTCTTCTACTTCACAGATTAGTACCATATAAGGCAAAAATTTTAACTGACTTCTATACTATACTCCTAGTCCTCGAATTGAAAAAAAGGATATATAGATGTGAATCTAATAGACACGTGGTAAGCAGCAGAGTTCGTCGAAAGTTTTGGAGTGTCATGCCAACAATAGTTGTACCAGTACGTTGGGTGGCGTATGTCGCAGGGTGCAGGGTGGTTGTGGGGTGCGTGGATGAAAAAGTTCTCTCGGTTGCGGCGCGACGTCCTCCTTGACGCGACTATGGACTACCCGCCTAGCCGGTGCGACACAAGGGAACGGATAACGCCAGCGCAGGGCCGTCCAGGGAGCGGATGCATTAGACGGACTTCCGGCGTCGGGAGTGGAGGCGCCCGATCGACTGTAACGGAGCGCCGCCGCCCGGTCGTACGCTGGGCCCTAAGACTGTGCGCGGGCGCGACTCAACTCGCTCCTCATGCATATACATACGCTCCGACTTCCGGATGTGATGTCATGTGTGATGGTGACGCGCATCCGAGTGGAAGGAGGGGATTGTGGGGGATGTCGATATGCCTGTCGGATGATGATGACTTATGCTTTTCACTCCCGCACACACACACATGCACGCACCACCCGCCCTCGAATCGCATGATGCCCGAGGAAATATTGAAAATGCGACGAATTGATTTACACTATAGCGATCTGTGCAAAACAGCGAACAAAAATTATTTTTAAAACTACGACTACAATTATACACAGACGTCTTGTGGGTGTGGGCGAGGTACCTTCCGGTTTTGGTATTCGTTAATTTCTAAAATTTATGAACGAATGTGTACTCCATGGCAACATAATAAATCAAAGGAATGCCTGCAACAACGCAACAATGCCGAACCGTTTCACGCGAACTTCGCCGCCGCACACCACATATCGCCCACACGGGAAGAGAAGGAGGAAAAAAAGGAAAGCAAGGCGCAGCAGTTTCGTTGCGCCCTATAACGTCGAATAAATAAATTCAGCGCGCCGCTTTTATTATTTATTATACATGCAATTGGTCGGCGCGGCGCTCGGCATGCCTCCACACCCTGCCACCGTGCCGCGTATAGTGCGAGGAGGTGGTGGCGATGAAAAGGAGTAAATAAGATTATAAATTGGGCTGTCATAGCAAGACTCATAAACGGCACGGTGGTGGAGGCGCCGCGTTTACCACACGGGGGTGATGGGCGCGCGAAACGACCTTTTCCGTGTCGCGTGTGCGGGGGGTGGACTAAGAAAAAGGGCGAGGAGGCGGCGCGCGGCGGCGATGATGATGGCGCAGTCGGAGGCGCATTCAACGGCGATAATGAATCAGCAACTCATTTGCAAGTTGGTGCCTTTCTTTCAGAACGAAGTCATCCACTAATTTCTCCTCCGCAGCGAAGCTTCGACAGGATTATTAGAGGCCGCCGCGCTTGCTGTTGGTCGGCGGCGGCGGCGGCGGCAAGCGTGCTGCTGAGAGCGGCGGGAAGCGGGATCGTTCCGTTCGGCCGAGGCGAAGTATCGGTGTGGGTCGCCAGGCAACACGTCGCCATGGCTACGGCCTCTCTGCCGCCGTTCACTGCCACTGACTCGCGTCGGAGTCAACTTTGTTCGAGCATTCTGCATCCATCGCCCGCTATACCGCTCGCTCTGAGAAAATCTTCCCCGGTTCGCCAAAGAATGCAAACGCCAGGACGCGTCGATGCGGCGCAGAAGGCAATTAGTCTGGTGCGCTGGTCGCGCGTGCACTTGGAGAAGCATTGGTTGCTGTTGTCCACCTCTGGATCACCGGGCGCGCGAATTTCATTTCGTGAAACTGTTTGTACGCTCTGCGCGGCTGGCATGGGTGATTCAAGGCACGGTGCACCGCCGTGTGCGTCCACGTTTGTTAGCCACCACTAATGTGGGTTATTTTCCGGCGAAAACGCACTTATCGACAAAGTGCCCTGCCGCGGGCGCGCGCTGCCTCTAAACCAATCATCTCGCGAGTCGCAACACTATTTGCTATTTTCCATCATCAATTGGTTGACGGGTCCCCCGAGTGCCCAGCGCACAACCTCGCAACACGCTTGGCCCTCAATCAATAGACGCATCTCGACCAGGCATGCCGATGCTATCGCCATTTGGCGTGCGTGCGTAGTTTCCCGGATTTCCCTTTATTTCTTTCCTATTTCATTTTCAATTTGAAAGTCACGGCGCTCGCAACTACTCTCCCAGGGACATCCACCGCTGGTATCCTTATCCTGTCTCGTCTGGTGACTGACATGTGGACAATGAGGTTTGCTATCATGCAGATATTATAACGTACGGATGACGCGACGTGGTGCGTCGGGTTGAGGCGGCTGTGGTGCGGCACGGAGCGGGGAGATTTTTGTGGGCGATAAACGCGATTCACTTTCTGCGAACTCTATATGTGTATGTAGGGATTATGCGCCCAGCGCGCCCAACGTTTGCCGACTGAGTTGGGAACTTTTTGATCACGTGCTTAAACATGACGTAGACCCACATCACGTGACTTGAAGCTTTCCCTCTTTTTCCTCACTCTCAACAACATTTCGAGGTACCTCGGCATTTTTCGCAAACATGCAGAAACTCAATATTGGAACAACCTTAATAATAATATTGAAAAACAATATTATCTAATATTATGTAGAGACTGAAATAATATACTGTTGTAAAATACTGTTGAATGTTAATATAGAACGATATTGAATCATTTGTATTGTTGTAATATTAAAAATCAACATTGTAAAGAAATTTATATTCTATCAAAAAAATATACTGACCCATCAAATTCGATTGAAACCATTTGAATTTTCAGGGTAATTTCCATGGTTACATTGGAAATCCTATAATATTGGCATCCTTGTTTCGAAAATGGCTTCAGTCGTTTTTAATGGCTCGGTATACAGGGTGTCCCATTAATCGCGTAATTCCTCTGGAGGTTTTATTAGATGGCATTGAAAGAAGTACATGTAGCGAAAAAAAGTTAGTAAATTGTTCTTCATGGCCGAGATACAGAGCGATAATAAAGCTTCTTTGTGAACTTTGTTTCTAAATATTATTTTGTTATGATTTATTATTATTAAGTATTCCAATTGAAATTTTTGATCCACTGGCAATATTGTAAGAGAAATTGAATTTTAAAATAACAATGTTGAAACTATAGATTTGAAAAGTTGTTATTTTAAAATTCAATTCCTCCTAAGATTTTGTCAATGGATCATACATTTCAATTGGAATAGGTAGCAAATTAAATAATCTTTCAATTACAACTTAAATTAAAACAAAATAATAATTAGAAACAAAGTTGACAGTAAAACTCTTTTTTCGCTCAATGAACATCTTTTAATGCCATCTATGAAACCTCCAGAGGAATTTCGCCGTTAATGGGACATCCTGTATTTATCAACATTGGTATTATCCATTATAACAATATTGAAGCAACATGCTAACTAATTTTTGAGAATATTCATTTACGATGCAAAGAGATATTAATCTAATATCAGGAAAAAAATATTTTATATTTCCCTTAAATTTGATGTTTTTGTTCTCGTAATCCATGGTTATGATTTATTTAATTTTCGTGAATGGATACGGTTAAGCTGTATCCATTCACGAAAACTAAATTTCTCTTAAATGTTGAAATAATCTTTCAATATATAGACAACATAAATACACGGTCCTGAGTTTAACCTTCTAGGGGATTATAGTATACTACATCAAAAAAGTCGATAACCTAAAAATTATCTTAGTTAAAGTCGTCTCATTGGTGTAATAATAATGTTTTTAAATTTATACAATTTAAAAAAATAATTAACGATTTAGATTTAGAGTATATCCTTCTAGAGGATGATAGTACACCGCAAAACAAGTATTTAGAGCAAAAAGTATCTTAGTAAAAGTCTTCTCATTGGCAAGATGATAATTTTTATTTGTTAATTTGGAAAGATTAAAAAAATGATTATCTCATCAATTTATCATTTACTAAAATAATTTTTGGTTTAAATACTTCTTTTGAGGTCTACTATCGTCCACAAGAAGGATATAGACCAAATCGTAAATCTACTTTTCTTTAAAGTATATTGTCATCCCCTAGCCCTAGGCCTAGAAGGATAAATTAAAGACTGTAATCACTCTGTATACAAGATTTTAAATATAGAAGATATTTGGTTTTATGTCTGGGGAGTGTATCAAATCTGAGATCGCCACTAACAAGCAGCGTGTTTAATGAATTGTGAACTTGACGAATTTTCGTGCACGTAACCCTTAATGCGATTGATTCCAGTGGAGCCTAGTAGCCGCCCGCAGGGTGCCCCCGAGGCAGCGGGCGAAGAGGAGGAACGAATTCGCAGCGAGTGAATTTGTGGTCCGCAATGAGTCAAACACACGTGCGAGGGTGTGTCGCACGTGCCCGAGTGGGTGGCCAATATTGAAAATTGCATAATTTACAATCATCAAGCGCGTCCCCGCGGCCGCCGCATGTGCATATACGCCCTTAAACGCGGTGGCGATGCTGGCGACACAGGAACGGGGGAGGATTAGAGATTCATTATTGCAGTTTAAGAGGGTTGCCGACTTCAGCGCACCACCGCAAGTGCACACGGTTCGAGTACTCGTCAACAGCTTGATGGCTATCAAAGCGCGCACGCGACGAAAGCCGATTGTTTCACTTTCAATCAACTCGAATCGCATCCCACCTCTCTCTCTCTCGTGGCGCGTGGTACTCTAATTCGGTTGTACGGGATCCGCGATCTTTGCCATAGAAACCGATGCGTATGTATCTGCTGGGGAGGCTGGGCAACATAATGCGCAATGGCTTCCGAGACTCTCGCGGCAGTCAATAAACTAATTTCGCTTTGATGTTCCGCTTGTTTGTCACATATCTAACGTGCTGGCGTGCTCATCATTACATCGTATACGTTCGCACACTTCCCATATTTTCTCACTCACATCCAATATTTAATAACCTAATACCTCGTGCACACGCTCATGCTCATGGGGCGCCGGAATATGTAATCTTGCAAATCTTCCAGGCATCGACCGCTGAGTCGATGATAACTCTATATATTAGGAAGGACGATATTAATTACTTTGACGAGCTGCCCTTCAACAACGATACAACGAACCAGAGTAGAAATAAAATGGAAGAAGGCAGTGTCGGACACTACAAAATGCAAAAACGTTAACTTGTGGAATACTTATATGCTCAAAATATTTTGGCACAAATCTTGGAAGATCTATTCCAAGACATTGGCAATATCTATAAATGAGTATGATACGTCAAAAGAAAGGTCTAGATCTGTAGTTTTGCATAAAAGTATTGCAGAGAACCATGTTACATTCATGAATAGGTCAGAAATAGTTTTAAAAAATGTATTTCTTTAACGCATTACATTTCTCGAACGATCAAAAATTGGTGGCGGAAAAATCCGTGTCTGACGAAAAGTCATTTAATAAACATTTCGCGACCTATTGTTGTTTGTGGTAATTTTTGCTGAACCTGTGATGTTGTGATGTTTGTCGATAGATTTATTGCTCGTGACTTCACATTTCTCTGATCTGTATCTCTATCCGAGCGTCTAGCCGAGAATGAATATTAGCGACTATACCATGTTTCGACTTATTTTACTAAACTGTTACATCGAAGCCATTGTTCGCGAATCGTGAGTGCTGTATGAATATTCTCCGAGTTTACTGCCTGAATATTTATGTAATGGAAGTGGGGATTGGACCAGGCATGTATAATACAGCAGTAGCCAAACAACATTTATGCGAAATGAGTATATTATGGAATGGGAAAAGTGACTGCATAAAAATTGTTTGAAAATCGCTGTTAAACTTACGGAAGTAGCAAATATAACAAAATACTTGTATGCTCCAGGCTCTAGCAACGCTCAGTGCAATCATGGCGAAAGCTTCCGTCCCGTTTAGAATTTTCGCCCACACATGCATGTCAAGTGACTGCTGCTGTATGAGTAAGTATACGTGAGTAGGGTACTGGCATTTCGGTACGGCCCATTAGTTAATGACGACTTCCTTGTTTCTGAATTCTTATTTCCTCATTTCACGAATATGTCAACTGCAACTACTTTTTTTTTCTAGTTTACCAGAAATATTATGACTTTATGCCTCTTTTGGGCGTCACCTTAGGTTTAGTTAGTTTAGGAGAGATTTGGGTATCTTTTATGATATGCTACGCTACTTGAATGTGAATGCGGTACGGAAGAGATGAAGTAATAAGACCGAAGATCAGATAATCCAGAAATGCGAGTGGGAAGTAATTACGCGCGCTCTTCCGCCAGCCGCTGCCGCCGCCACCCGCCACTGCCAGTCCGGTGTGCGATGTTACATGGTAAATCATCGCGATAACCCTCCCGAAGTTATTCCCGGAATTATCATTTATTATTATATGATTGCCGGATTCCCATACTAATCCAGCACATATTTCAAATGCCTATG
>JARJDQ010006673.1:0-10554 GCA_030264215.1 Geostiba sp. GC000077 | reverse complement strand
GAGGAATCAGATGATGAAGACACTGGTTACACAGATGACAATCAGACTTGGTTAAAACTAAAAACCAAGAAAAGCGTTGTAACTGAAGATGTAACTGAGGATTCAGAGGAGGAGGGATCTGATGAAGAATCTGATGAAGAAGAGTCTGATGAGTCTGATGATGAAGGAAACCTTAAAGTTGGTAATTTAAATGATATGGACTCAGAGGAGGAGGATTCCGATGAAGATGACGACGATGAATTTGACGGTGATGGAAATGACGATTCTGATGACGAGTTACCGATTGAGAAACAAAATCGTAAACTAAAAAAGAAAATGGCGAGAATCGCCAAGGAAGCTGAAGAAGAAATGCAGCTGAACATCAAGGATCAAGAAAAGTTCGAGTTTCCAGGCGCAGATGATCAGGAAACAACCAACCTTCAGGATATTCAGCAGCGAATTCAAGACGTCATGCGAGTGCTCGCCGATTTTCAAACGCTGCGCGATGAGAAACGTTCGCGTTCGGAGTACATGGAGCTACTGAAGAAGGATCTATGCGCGTATTACAGCTACAACGATTTCCTCATGGAGAAACTGATGCAACTCTTTCCGATGTCCGAGTTCTTGGAGTTCCTGGAAGCGTCGGAAGTGCAGCGTCCGCTAACGATTCGCACGAACAGCTTGAAGACACGCAGGCGTGACTTGGCGCAATCATTGATCAATCGCGGCGTTAATTTGGATCCGATTGGGAAATGGTCAAAGGTGGGGCTGGTGATCTACTCCGCACAGGTGCCGATGGGCGCTACGCCCGAGTATCTCGCCGGGCATTACATTATCCAGGGTGCGTCGAGTCTGCTGCCTGTGATGGCGCTCGCGCCGCAGGAGAACGAACGCATCATGGACATGTGCGCTGCGCCCGGCGGCAAAGCGTCGCACATTGCGGCGATTATGAAGAACACCGGGGTGGTATTCGTGAATGATGTGAATAAGGATCGTATCAAGGCTGTCGTCGGCAATTTCCATCGTTTGGGAATTGTGAATTCGGTGATTTCCACTGTGGACGGCAGGAAGTTTCCGGGGATTATGACTGGATTCGATAGGATTCTGTTGGATGCGCCGTGCACTGGCACCGGGGTGGTGGCGAAGGATCAGAGCGTGAAGACCAGCAAGGATGAGCTGGATATGCAGCGCTGCTACACGCTGCAGAGGGAGTTGCTGCTGGCAGCGATCGATTGTGTCAATGCCAAATCCACCACTGGCGGGTACATTGTCTACTCGACTTGTTCGATATTACCGGAGGAGAATGAAAGCGTCATTGAGTACGCGCTGAAGAAGCGAAATGTGAAGCTGGTGGACACTGGCTTGGAGTTTGGCACGGAGGGCTTTACCAGCTACCGACAGCACCGATTCCATCCGACGATGAAACTGACGAAGCGATTCTATCCGCACACGCATAACATGGATGGGTTTTTCGTCGCGAAGCTCAAGAAGTTCTCGAATGTGATTCCGAAGAGCGCTGGCGACGTGGATAGGAGTACCGTCGAGGGGCAAAAAGACACGAAAGGCACGAAAGCTAAGCGCAAGCTTCAAAATGATGATGCGCAGGAAGTACCGGTTAAAAAACAAAAGACAACCGAAGGTAAACAGCCACAACAGAAACAAAATGGTGTTGCACAGAACGCTAGTGGGAAAGGTAAACAAACTGCTAGTGGTAACAAATCTGCTAAAGGTAACAAAGTAGAACTTTCACTCCAAAAGACAACAGGAGGTAAACAGAAAAATAGAAATCAGGGACAACAGAAAGGAAAACAAACTACTAGCGGGAAAGGTAACCAAGTAAAAGTTGAAAATGAAACTGTACCTGCAACTAAATCGCACCAAAAGGCAACTGGAGGTCAAAAGAAAAACAAAAGTCAGGGGACACAACAACAGAAACAAAATAGTGTTGCACAGAATGCTAGTGCGAAAGGAAAACAAACTGCTGGTGGTAAAGGTAACAAAGCAAAAGTTGAATATGAAGCTGTAGCTGCAATTAAATCGCCCCAAAAGTCTAAGAAACCACAGAAAAATGCACAAACACCGAAAACTGTTCAAACTGAAAGATCCTCGCTACAACAGAAGCAGAAGAAGCAACAGAATGGTATCGACACACCAGTAAAGGGCAGAAACCCGCCTGCTAAGAAAACATCCCCAACACAAGCAAAAACTAAACCTGGCGACAAAGAATTAACCTGGGATAAGGTTCCCCAAGCAGCCGGCACCAAACTCGCCAAGAAGATGAAGACGAAGAAAAAGATTGGCGAGTTGAAAACGAAGAAAAAGTAAGTCGTAAGTTTCCACTCCGAGCATATTGTTAATCCTAATTATTTTTTGGGCTAAGCAATAAATGCAATTCGATTCGTTTCTAATAAAAATGTGTCTTCACACTATAACCTGTGGTTGGCCATGGAAATTTGGCGTGAACATTGAAAATACACTTTTGCATTTTGACATTGTAATCTTAAACTGATTGATATTCAAAAATATTGATGAACATATACAACTGATTACAATGGTATAGTATTTTGTATTTTCTTTCTAAATATTTTCGACATTTTAGATAGAGTAGAATACTTGTTCTCTATCACATAAATTACATATACAAGATATACAGGGCGTTTACTTTTAAATGATTCATAGTAAAATAGACATGGTCGTAACAGGTCCTGCGATGAATCGTTTTAAAATAAACGCACGGTATGTTCCACTAAAATCTACCCGGTATTTGTTTCGTTCAATTGCTGCATTAAAAAAAGACACAACTACTACTCGTAAATAAATATAAATATAGATAATGTAGTTGTGGTCTGAAATGTAAAATTAGAAAATTACACTCGTTATCTGTAGATTAAGCTAACAGCTCATGTGCGATAACAATGTTTAAAGTTTAAACACATCTTGATAATTGATACATCATACAATGATACGCTAAAATATTTGCGGTTGCATTTACAAATCTGTGTCATACCACGCGGCGACCTGACTGTTGTCAGTCGGCGGCGGCGGCAGATGATCCATGGTATCGAAGTTGATGTCAGCTGGATCGACGCCGATGTCCATGGCGTCCAGCGTGCCGTACGACGATCCATTGCCTCCCTGCGAGCCAATTTCCAACCCCTGCATGTCTATTGGTATCTGGTCATAGCCTAAACGAAAATAATGCAGAATTTTATCGCCTGCAAATTTGCATTGATATAATCACTCAATGCGCAAAAGTAAAGTAATAAATGAAATGTTACAATGTTAGTTGTTAGCAAATTGATCGAGGGTGGAAGGGGTGAGTTTTTGTAAGATGCGGTGAGGTGTTTTCAGGCCGTGATGCAATTACCTTGCTGGTGATATTGTGCCCTGCCGCCATGGCTGCTGTGCACGCTAGGTGGGCTTTGTGCGTAAAGATCATACGGCTGATCAGGACTCAAAATGTCCTAAAATATGGCGGAGAAAAGAACAAAAAAATGCAAATTGCAAATCAAAACCATAAATCCGAAATCATAAAAGTATAAAACCACCGCCCAACAGTGTTTGGTGCCAATGCTGCCAAGTGCCAGAGTGAATCCACTCAAACTCCAAACTACTATGTTTACATGTCGGATCCCGATCTAAAAATTACATACGTTTTGAGGTTAAATACTGTTTCGATCCAATCTTGGACGTACTGTTTACATTAAAGTTTGCAAGGACTGTTTTTGACTATCGATCCGATCCTAAACGTTTTCAATTCGACATGTAACCGTAGTATATGTGTATTCAAACGTACTACTGCATTCATACCTGAAGGTCTGAGGCTAGACCCATATCTGGGTGCCACATGTTGTCCTCTCGGAAGAGGGAGTTTGTTAGTTCCATCGAGAGACGCTTCTTGTAGTCCTGTGGTTTATCCTCGCTCATGCGGAAGAGGACTGCTGCTGCATATGTGGCAACTCCTGCAGATGCAAATAGCCTTTAATAACAATCACAATTTAGAGGTTAAGTTAGGTTAGGTTACCTTCATTGCGGGAATGTAAAAGCTCTGTCAATGGAGCAGTCGCACCTTCCTGCTCGATTAACTCAGCGCCTTCCTTATCAGCTGCAAGCTCACACAGAACTCCTGCTGCAACTCGCTGAATATTCTCGATATCGTTGAAAAGCAGCTGCACGAAGATCGGCGTGACGTTCTGCTGCCGAATGATGGCTCTGTTGTGCACCTCGCGCGCCAGAATGTGCAGCGCGCCCACCGTGCCCTCGACGATCTCCTCCATGCGCACACCATCGGCGTAGCTCGCCTGCGCCGCCGACCCCACGCTGGTGACGCTCGACCGTTGTCGCTGTGTGTCCTGGAAGGCCCTGATCAACAGCTGCACCAAATGGTGGATGGCGCCGTGCTCGCGCAGCGGCGCATGATTGGCCGGACACAACGCCAGGTTCCGAATCAATCCAATAACGGCCTTGATCAGCGGCCAGCGCGACGGTGGACTGAGCAGCGTCACAATCACCTGGATGCCGTAATTCAGACGCACGGCATTCTGCGCAATCTCGGCTTCGACGTGCCGCGAGGTGAGATGCCTAATGGCGCACACAGCCGGCTCAGTGATCTCCTCACGATCCCCAGCGCTGATAATCGTGCGCACCAATGCATCAACACCGCCCACCTGGCAAACGGTGAGTTTGTTCTTTTGATTGTTGCAGGTGAGGTTGGAGAGAATCCCAGCGGCGCAGGTGACGACATTCGGGTCAGGCGACTGCAGCACGTGCACCAGCGACTGCAGCATTTGGTCCAGGCCTTCCTCCTTTGTAGCCGCATCGGATAAGTTGCGCAGCGTCCACAAGCAGTTCTGCACCAGGCGTTGGCTGGGGCTCACCAGATGTAGGGCGAGCGCTTGCATGCCCTCAGCGGCGACGATCGCTGGCTTATTGCTCGGACAGACCGACAGAACCTTCAGCACTCTGGACGTGGTCCACAAGAGCTTCTCATAGGTATGCGTGCGCATTATCTTCACCAACTCAATCGGCCCCTGCGACGCCAGGATGATCAACTTGCTCTCTTGATTGCCGTACGCCAGGATCTGCAGGCAATCGGTGACGATCGCGAGGAACTTCACATTGTTCCGCTGCAGCAGCGTCACCATCTTTTGCAGCCCGCCGGCTAAGCGCACCGCCATCTTGGATCCGTCCTGGTGCAGCAGTAGGTTGTGCAGCGTGGTGATCGCATAGAACAGGACGCTCTCAACCGGCGAGCTGAGCAGCTTCACCAGCGCTGGAATACCGCCGCTTTTGAAGATGGCGAGAAGGCCTTGCCGATGGTGCGATAACTTCTGCAGCGTGCCCACTGCTCCCTTGGTCGTCTCCAAGTCATTGGAGTTGGCAATCGCGCGGATTAACGCGGCGACCATCTGCTTGCTGTTCATGATTGCATGTCGGGACGCTTCCTTCTTCGAGAGCTGATAGACCATCTGTGCTGCCTGACCCACGACGACTTGGTCTTCGTCGTTGAGTAGTTTTACTAGCTCGGGGACGGCGCGTGTTGCAAGGTCGGCATCGTCCTGGTAGTTGATAAGATTCACCACGGCGTGCTTGAGCATCTGACTGGGCTCGGCTAAGCGCTGCACTGCAGTTTGATGGCCCGGGTCGAATTGTGTTGAGGGGATTTCGATGCCTTCCTCGAGGGTCTCCGGGAACATGGCAGCGCGCACGCGCTGGGAACGCGTCTGATTCAGATGATTATTCATGTCTGCCGATTCCACACAAAAAATTAACTATGAATCATTCTTGATAGTTTTAGCAGCTAATACTTACCATCTACTTGATCTTGTGTGAATCCAGCGGGATAATCCTGGTCCAGATCCAAGAAATCCATGTCTTCATCTTCTTTGCCTGTTAGGGAGGGCACCTGGGTACCTGCACCAGAATGCACACCTGAATCACCCATGTAGGTGCTCTGTTGCCACATTGCAGTCTGTTCCTTGGCACTGATGGGCATGTCACTCTGGTAATTACCATGTGACACTGAAATAATTCAATTACTTAGTATTTTCTTTCATTTGTCTATCATGTTTTTCAACTTGAAGAGTGACTTACTGCTTTGGTTTGGATTTGCCTGCATGTAGCTCATTGTGATTGGTTAATATCACACTTAAGCCAAATCAACACCTGAAATTTTAAGTAAATACTCGGTAAGGACGGTAAGTACGTACATTCTACATTCACCATGAACAGTTAGTTAATAAATGTTACAAACGTTTAGTGGACATTGTGCTGACCTCAACTGTTACAAATGGCTCAACAGCGCTCAAACAAATGACAATCACTTAGTAGATTGGCGTTGGAATGCACTTAAGAAGCGACTTGCGCCATTTTTACAACTTACAAGTGTACAGTGGGGAGAAGTTATCACTGTTTACAGTTAATGTATACCTTGTATCCGTCGATACCTCGAACCGCCAACGAGCGAGGAGCGACGCTTGGCTGCAAATCCACAAAGTCGTTTCGTCACCACAGCAACAGTACAATGAAATGATTCACCGATTCACGTCGAGCGACACACCCGCACACTACCTGAGAAATGTGGTAATACCGCGCTGACTGAGCGTGCGGCCCTCTCCGCGACACGAATGTGACTGTGCCTGCCTGCCCGCCTGCCCCGCGTTTGCCAGACTCACACACTGCAGTTGTATCGCGCATTTAATGGAAATGGAAGCTTGGAAGCCTCGGCGCTAGCTCGCTGGCCGTAATCGTAATACTTTGTCGAAACAAATCACTTTGATGCTTGGGATGCTAACGAGACTTCCAGCATCGTTCGACCAGTCGCGTTAGTCCATAAACATCCATGCACATCAGCGACAATTCCTAACTGTTTACTGTAAGACGGTACCTACATTAATGATGGCCTCTTGGTTGTCAAATTGTCACTTGATGTCGTATAAGGACTACGACCCCAAGCGCCAATACCAAGTATCAAAGTGCAGTTCCGAGTCCGATGCCCGGCATGCTCTATCATTTTCATTTCGTTTGATCTCAGTTGCCTTCTCGTTCGCTCCGGCGGAGCAATTTCAAATCGACTGGCGTATGGCGTGGAGGGCGCGAGCTCATATTAAATTCCACCTCCACCCGCTTTCCACCGAGCATGCGAAAGAAACACTGATGCCGAGACGCAAGAAAGCAAATGGCAGAAGGCACAAGAACTCCAGAACTATGAACCAAATACCAAGGAATCAATGACGAGTTCGAGTTGCAACGTTACAAGCCGCAAGCAGATCATTTTTTGTCTAGTGTGCAGCGACTGAAAAAAGAAATTATCTCTTGGAGTAGTAGCAATTAAAGCCCGGAAACGAGTCGTTAATTGTGAGCCATGTGATGACACTGTCGACGGGACGACGGACAAAGCTGGAAAGCGGGTTGGGAAATAGAAATAGGAAGTGCCGTAATTAAACAATGTATAAATAGCAGAACAGCAGAAGAAAGAATACAGAAAATTAAAAACAAATGAATGACTCACAACTGACTAGTCATACAACTTCCAAGTCCCAAATTCATGGGTAAAAAATAACCTTCTCAGAACATGGGCTTTCTGTTGCTGAGTTCCTAGTAGGTAAGAAAACGATACGAGTTTTCTCTGGTTCTTTTGAAAGAAATTGAAATATCTTCTTGTAGACTTTAATTTTTAGTATTCGTCTAAACTCTAAACGGTTCGACACATGCGTCCTCACTCCTCAGCCTACTCGGTAAAAGTGTATAGTGTAAGTTGTAAGTCTGTGGCGTTTTGGCAGAAGCAGACAACTCCACTTTTCGGGTTTTCAAGAAATCACATATTAAACGTTTCTATTCAAAGCCCTCTTTCGAATGTGCAAAACTCTGAATATTTAGTAGTTTATAAATAATTAAGCTTTTTCGAACTCAGACAAGTGCAATTTGTCGGCATAAGCAGACAAATCCATATTTAATGCATAACTTGTGGTCACCTTGTGGTATTATGCAGATTCCGAGATGCAACTTCCATGAAAATAATACAGGTGGTGCCACCGTTCAAAGGAATTGCATTGCTTTTTCAGACAACTCGAAAAACAGCAATTATACAAAAAAAATGAATCTATTTGAACCGAATCTGTGAAAACTCAGTATGTTTCTAATCAATTACTTGATATACAGACAAAACTTGAATCAATTTAGGCTACATTTAAAAAATCAGATTGAAAACTTTAACGCAATTTTTCTTGTAACCACAAAAAGTGGAGTTGTCTGCTTCTGCCAAACCTCCACAAATATATGAATTACATTGTGGATTGTGGATAGTAAAATGATGGTAGTGCAGAAATGAAAATATAAGGAGGTTGTGATTTGTTTACATTAATAATTCAAAACTTGTCAACGAGATGGCGCACGATGAAAATTGGCACCAATTTCAATTGCAAGTTTTTGGGGTAAAAAGCGTAAAATTTTCAATAAATTTCGCACTGATTTACGCATCGGCATTTTGCGAGGCGAAAAAGCGATTTGCACACAAAGTGGTTCGTGATTTAAAATCGCGCGCGTCGAATTGACAGGGGCAGTCGACGGGCGCGAAACAAGTTTCTTTACTTTACTTTCGGCGCGCGATTAAAATCAATTTCCAAACGATCCAAACTCTACATTTTGCACGTCTCATCCACCATTTCACATTTGTGGCAACACTCTGTAAGCTGCATCGATTTGTAATCGCATCAACCCGGTAACCCTGAAAATATGAATAATATTCCTTTGTCTCTGAAGATGGTCGTCTTTTTTTCGGGCGGCGGCGAGTTGAAAATATTTCCCACAGCCGAAAGGGTAAAAACGTTAAAACACACACAGCGAAGGAGAAATAAAGGACTCGCACGAAGATGGTGCGATGCGATGACGACGACCACGATGAAGAAGAAGAAGAAGAAGAAAAAGAAGGTGTCCGCTCGAACAGCGTGGGCTTTCTGTCGCGGCGACATTTTTCCGTCGATCCTCCGCGGCTTCGCGGCTTCATTCCTTCCTCGGGGCCCCGCAGCGGGCTTAAACAATAAAATTAATAACTCGAGATAAGATCGTCCTTTTTCGATGTTATTAACAAGATGTATCCATAATTCGTTTCTTCACTTCTTCACTTCTTCGCCTCTCGGCCGCATGCATCGCAATATAATTCCTTTAATTCCTCGTTTACGTTTCCATTTCGTGGAGCCTGCGGAGCGTCGTAATTTGGTCACATTATACCTGACCAGATGCCAGCCGGCATTGCACACAGAGAAGAAACGCGCCCAACAGAATGAAATGATAAAAACGATTTAATTCATATTTTACGTACCCGGGGTTGCTGTGCGGAGTGTGTGACAACACTGATTTATTCTTGGATAATGTGACAAAATAACCGTTAGTAAACCGCAGCAGTTGGTCCCCAGCATGTGACGGTTTTTTACAGCGCATTGTGTTGCGATTTTCACTTTCATTCCGCATATTTGGTTTTAATCCTCAATCGAAATCCTCTTCCTATATGCCCTCAAAAAAAAAAAAAACCAGTAGCGTTCCTAAAAACGATGCAATTTTCTTTGACTGACACAACTAAAAGAGCTAACAAATTATGGAACGATGATTAATGCGTCTAAATATACCTTTACGTCGGGCTCATTACACAATGCCGATGGATTATGACGTGGCGCACTTAGACGTTTAGTAATTCTTCTTTGGCGGCGGCGTGCGACACAATCGCATTCACAGGAATCACCAGGAGCACACAGTGGCAAGATACAACATGCAGCAGGGAAGAGCAGGGAGCTAGGCGCGAGAAAAATGCGTTTCGGACGCTAAAAATAAACGCATTACCGCGACGGTCGGCGACGCCGACGAACGGCGCACAATCAGCGTCTAAAAGTGCCTCCAAAGCTTATAATTAAGTACAAACAAGTGAATGCATCACAAAGCATTAGACAAGGGCATAAATTTACGTTCCTCAGTCCTTCATCGCAAACCTTAAACCGAGCAAAACCTTGAAAATGTTATTTGCTTAAATTTTGGTGCTCAAAAGTTTTTTTGAAGTCAAGTCTAAAAGTATGATGCATGGTTCAAGTCGAGAAGTCGACTAAATGACTAATTACAGCGTCGTTCAGTCGCAAAGCTATGCTGCTTTAAAGATTCGAAGCTTTTCCCGTTGTGAGCTTGTGAGTTCTCAGTTCTCAGTTCTCAGTTGCGACGTTGCGAGTTGTGAGCTGGAAACCGAACGCCAAGAGAAGATGATTTATCGCGGGTCTTCGCCGATGTCGCAGCGTCGTTGAAACGTGACGGTAAAACGATATGATACAAACCAGCCGTTTTATATACGTACATAATATAAATATTCAAACATACAAATCAAACTAAGCTTGGACTTTGAAAAAAATATTTATCTCAGCGATTGGATTGGAGACATTTTCATGGAATCATTAATCAAGCAGTTTTTCGCTAATAACTCTGATACTGTTCATTGATATTGATCCAACATTTTATCAGTCCTTGCTCAGGAGTATTTGCATTGATTACTGAAAAGAATAAGGTATTATCTGCTGTGGTTCTTGAGATATCTTACTT